>JAQQAE010001351.1:0-25907 GCA_029823295.1 Pseudamia nigra
TTTGTCGTGGGTCCAGAACGGATTAATTGGTTTTACATGTATTCCTATGGAAAATGTCGCTTCGGATAATGAATTATTCAGATACAGAACATGACGCCAAAACGGTAAAGTCATTAAAGTCATTATCCGAGGCACCACTGTGGTGACTCACACGTCACAGTTCCTCTGACCACACCTCTTCGTCCTGGCGTTGCTCTGCTGTAACATCTTTTTGCAATGAAGGCCTTCGTCGACATTGTGGGTTTTTGTCGGCGAGAAAACTTGCAAACATACAGCACTTCAAAGTCACACTGGTAGCGATCTAACATATGTGTAAGTTTGGTGAACTGAACGCATTCTGCACTGTACAGTACAGGAAACGCAGCACGGAAAAGATTGATTGACAATGGCCTTAGCCAATCAGGACACAGAACACAATGCGCGGGTTCTCCTGGAACCAATCAGGACACAGAATACAATGTGCGTTCATACGCTGTAAAAAAAAAATAGAAAATTGTACTAAAAAAAAATCTGCGAAACAGAGAAAGGTGAACTGCGATATAGTGAGGGACCACTGTATGTATATATATGTACTGTATATATATGCATATATATATATATATGTATAATGCGTGCTGTAATCAAAACTAAAGCCGGTCCAACGAAATACTGTATTGTTGAGAGAGAGAGGGAGAGAGAGAGCATGAAACATGACAAAAGGATCTGCTAATAAATGTCATTTTACATTATGACTTTCTTCTAATAAGGGGATACTGTTTTTCAGTGGGTTCTGGTGAAGTCAGTGTACACCAGAATAAAGGCGTTTTTTTGCCTCTAAGAGACCAGTTTGGTTTCCAAGTATGTATTCTGTATGTCTGGCTCTTCATTACAGCAGCTATGAAAGCCAGGCTAATGGATATGAAAGTCCGATCAATTGTGCAGGAAAGGGAGACTAGGAAAGGATGAGTCACCATATTCCTCCTTGACAACCATGTCATGCCTTGCAGCCTCTCCAGAGACGTCTCCGATTGATGCCTATCTTTCATCAGTGCAGCTTTAATCTGACATTCAGTGCACTTTGTAATCATATCAGCAGAAAATTTATATCACATCAGCCTATCTGCCCCTCTTCCCCACCTGTGGAGAATATACTTCTCTGTTCATGGAAAAATAAAGAGAGCTGACAGTAGTGAGAGACACGTCTTTATCTATTGATCAAGTTCTGAAAAAAAAAGATTGAGAGAAGATAAAGACGAAGGGTAAGAAAAGGCTGTTCCATAAAACAAACAGTGATTGTGAAGTGACATTCTGGGAAGAAGTGGCAGACTCTCCTGGTGCCAACCAAACAAACAAACAGAAGAGCGAGACAAAGTGCAATCACTGACCTTTGTTCAAAGAAGCCATCTAATCTGTTTCCACTTTACTTAATTAGAAAAAGCAGAGGGATTTTTAATGTGCACAGTGTTAATGGGAAACAGCTCACAGGTGCTAATTAAAAAGAAAAAAATATATATCTCCTGAGCAACTTTTAGTCCATTAATCTATACATTCATCCATCTCAAACTTGGCAAACTTATCTCTTGCGTTATTGTAACAGTTTTAAACACTATACAAAAGCCATATATTATCATGGGGTCTCCATTGCTCAGTATTCATAAACAAATAAATGCATATTCCTGAAACTTCTCCAAACCTATGTGCTGTGAATTATAGGGTCTGGCCTTTGTCAAAGCTATGAGCTCAGTAATTTAAACTTTTTCCTCCATTGCTGGTGGCTTTTTCCCACTGAATGCTGCAACTTGATGCAGACAGTGATTAACCACTGCTTTACAGGTTCGACGGAGGGACCATGTGTGCCCTTGAGGTGGCAAATACATTCATTTCCTCTTTGACTTTGACTGTTAAAAGGAGCCGGCACTGAGCTCAGCCCAAACAGCGTTTCATGTCTTATAATCCGGTAAGCGCTTGATGGATTACAGAAGGTGAGCGCCTTTAAATATGAATTTAAAGCCATGGAAAAGGTTCTAAACAGTATTACGTTACAGTACAATGCAGCGATGGGTAGTACGCCAGTATATTTACTCCTTTACATGTACTAGAGTAGTTTTTCCTATGTACTTGTGAGTGTAGTTATTTTGCAGTGTACTTTTTACTCTTAATCAGTTACAGTATATTTGGGATGAAACAAATGTACTTCTATTCAGTTACATTTTGCTCCACCTCAATGCGTAGGAGTAAAAAAGGCTAAAATAAAAAAAAAACAGTAATTAAATAAAATAATCAAAAGTTAGTTATCAAAATGAATGAGCTATGTAACACAATGAGTGAAAATATGCTAAAATATTCAAAAAAATTAACAAATTGAGCAAAAATTGACAAACTAATCAAGAGAATTAAAAAAAAAAGCAGTCAAGTAAATTTTACAAATGACCAAAATGAGCAAAAGAAGTGAAAAATAAAAAATAAGTAACAAAACTGAGCAATGTAATAAAAGAAATTCAACAAAAAGTCAGCAAAAGAAGCAACAACATGAGCAAAATTGATCAAAACCATCAAAAAAGGTGAACAAAAATAAGCAGAATACAACATGAGCAACAACATTACTAAAAAAGTGCATATTAAGGAACAACAATGGTAAAAAAAAAAGAATTAAGTTAAAAAATAAACAAAGCAAACAACAACAATCAACAAAATTACCCAAAAATGATTATCATGGAAATAACCAAAAATGACTAAAATGACTAAAATACCTGTTTGAATGCAGTACATAAGGTTGAAATAAACTACTTCAGCTTGAGTCATTGGAATTATAAAGTAACAATGCTTCTACCTGACTACGGATTCTGTTTAGTCTACATACCACTGGTAAAATGTCACCAGTAACAGTGTTTAGAGCAATTTACTAGTTTCAGCAAGGTGCGTGATAATTTTTACAAAACTTAAACCACAAACGATATCAACATGAGAACTGCCAGCGTTTGCTATACACATTAAACCGCTATTTTTGCCCATGCACAATTTCTAGTTCCCACAAATTCCCTCTTTGTTCTGTCTTTCAGAACACAGGACAACCATTTTTTGACAGAATGTAAATATACATTTGTATGATACGGAGGACATGCACATTTCAGCTGCTCATTAACATCTTAAATTTTATTCATTTTATTGATTGTTTTTGTTTATTTTGTTAATGGTTTTCAACATTTTTGATCACTTTTATTCATTTCACATAATTTTTTGTTACTTTTGCTCATCTATGTTCATTTAGTGTATCATTTTGTTTATTGTGTATTTTTTTTAGTATATTATTGTAAATTTTGTGGAATATCTTGCTCATTGTTTTTCTTGTTTTGTTTTATTTTAATGTTTTTATGATTACTGTATAGTCATTTTTGTTAAGTTTCCTTATTTTTTTTGTTCAATTTTGTCTTAGTCATGGTCATGATTTTACTTTTTTGTTTGTTTGGTTGGTTTTGGTCATTTTACTTGATTACATTTTCATTTTGTCCATTTTTTTCCAGCTTTTCTTATTTTTTGGTTCATTATTTAATTAAAAGCCAGGAGCCAATGGGGAGGGGCTAGAGATCTTCATGTGGCCCTGGAGACCAAGGTCACAGAACCCTATTCTTGAATAATTGTTCCAACTTGTTTAATTATGGTCTATGGTTTTAGATTGAAATTCATTTGCTGTGGCTGTGAGTCTAAAAGTGGACATGTGGACATGGGTTTATAATGCATATTTGTATGATTCATAAATTTCTCCATTTTAAACCATTGTGTATTGACATCCCACACAAACACATGTTGTTGCTTAAAAATTTTGTTTAAACATAAAGGAAAAATATTTTCATCTGAGATACATTTTACCCAGGGTGCATTATAATTATAAATGCAGTGCCAATTTATTTCATATCATAACCAGGGGAGTTCAACATTTTATCACCTCTGTGAAGGAAGTTACGTTTTTATCTGGGTTTATTTTTAACAACACAACCCGAATATTTATGCACAGATTTTGATGTAATTTTCAGGATGGGTCAGAAATGGCATACCATGGCAAGATAGGGCCACTTTCAGCATGTTTGTTTGTATCTCCACAAATAATACACAGAAAAATTGACCAAAATGATCAACTAAATAAATTCAGTAAATTCAGGGCCTGGCAAACTTCTAGATGTGGTGTTCCAGAATGAGGTGCCACAACTCAGGCCTGCATTCCAGTTAAAACATGTAATGCAGAATTGAAAAATATATGTGAGTAGCATTAACAGTGCATGCAAGTACATAAGCAATATCACGCAGTTGAACATTATAGGACTTCTTGCACATAAAGAGTTGTTTTACCTTATAATAACTTTATTTTTCTTCAATTTAATTTCAAATTCAGTTGTTGCATCATTATGTTCTATACTTTCCCCCATTTTCCATTATAAGCATACTATTAAGATCATTGGTGGGTAGAGTATGTAGTATCAGTACTGAAGTAAAAGTATTGTTACTATATGATTCTAATGACTCAAGTATTTAAGCAGGTATCTTGTCATTTTTGTTTATTTTCCATGATTATTTTGATCATTTTTTGGTGATGCTGTTGATTTTTGTTGCTTACTTTTTCATTTTTAACTTGACTGTTTTATTTTTGTTTCTTAATATGTTCAGTATTACAAATTTTGATGCTTATTTTATTGTTGTTTTTGTTCATTTTGGTAACCTTTTTGATTATTTCCATCATTTTGTTGACTTTTTGTTCAATTTCTTGGTCATATTTTTCATTTTTTAATTTACATGATTATTTTCTCCCATTTTGCTTATTTTATTGCTAGCTGTCCACCTAAGTAAATTTTACAATTTACATGTCTGCTTTGTGCAGTTTTGTTAATTTTCTTGGCCATTTTGCTAATTTTTAAATTACGTTGATTTTCTTTTTGGTTTTTTTTTTTGTAATTTTCTTGATCATTTTGCCCAGTTTTTTTTATCTGATTATTTTGTTCTTTTTTATTATTATTTTTTTTTTACTCCTACTTATGGAGATGGAGCAAAATAGAAGCAACCTAGAAGTACATTTATTTTTTTACAAATGCAACTCAGTAAGAGTAAGAATAAAAAGTATTCTGCAAAACAAGCATTCTCTGAAGTACTGTACATTTTATGGGAAAAACTACTCGGGTACATGTACTGTAAAAGATTGAATGCACTTGAGTATTACCCACCTCTGGTAATGTTAAGGTACATAAAGCGCTGTAACAAACTGAATGGAAGCACTGATATTTTAAAGCTTAACCAGCTGAATAAGATATTTTCATTGCACATTACATTCACTATACAAAGACATTTAGTACTTTTGTGCATATTAATGGTTACTACATGATATAGCGCCCAGTAGCGGATGAGCTCAACCCCATGCTATGCACTCTTAACCACATTAAAGCCCCTCTTGTATGGGCAGTGTGTGGTCTGCCTCTCAGCGACGGCAGGGGACGCAGGAAACAAATTAGCTTTCTTGACCTTGGCCCAAGTTTCCCTTCCACCCTTCACCCCCTCCCTCCCCCTGTCCTTCATCTGGCCACTTCAAGGGTCAGCTGGATGACAACACGCCTCTGTTGTCCTCCACAGTGGGGATACATTCAGATGAGAAGCTCATATAGGCCTGACGTGCATCGTGGGAAATGAGGTTTATGGGTTAAGTTTATATATGAGGTCAACTGGATGTGGTCAGAATGATTGCCAGGCGCACAAAAAGTCATGTTTGTCATAGAGGATGAAAGGATGATTTTATTTTGAATACACAGGAAGGGGGAGAAATAAAAGATTATGCTGCTGTAGGCCTACAGCGTTTCAGGTATCAAAAGGAGATGATATGGAAGTATTTCAGCATGGGATTGAGCTGAAAAAGCACACAGTCTTTTCCATCCTCATTTTCAAGGTCAAGATTGTTGTCATACACACACACACACACACACACACACATTTAACTGCTACACATGATTTTTCTAACACACTAATGAGTTTAAATCTTAAAAGAAATGCGATTTTTCCCCCTGCCACGACCACCTCAACCCAAGCCTAAAATGAGAGACCTTTGGCTATAGGACTGAAAAGAATCCTTTCAATGATAAATATTGGATTGTAACACCAACAGGCAAATCTAATTCTCCCAGTACACGCAAAAGCACGTTTGTGTGCATCAGTGTTCAGCCTGTGAGCAAAAATACCCTAGGGTGTCCAGGGGGGTAAGTAGCAGCACTATATTAATGCTCATACTCTTCATTGATCTATGAGGACTCCTTAATCTTGTGGGCAGCTTCCTTCTACGTATATTTCATAATGTGACACATCATGCATCGATATAACTGGCAAGGGCCTATACTTTCTCATGCTGGCTCACAGCATTTATCGATTCCACAGTGAAGTAAACATGTCTTTAACACATGGCCCTGTCTCTAGTCGCAGATAGAACAAAATTGTCAAGCCAAGGTCCTCGTTATTAGATGCTCTAATGATGACAGCGATCAATAGTTAACATGACAAGATATCATCTGCAAAGTTAATAACTGCCTGGAACCACAACAAGGAATATAAAGGGGTTAAATGAGGCGCCTCTGCTTTGTTGAAGGAAAGCAAACACATGCGCGAGACACATGTTTATTGCTCACCACGTTAAATTCTCTGCGCTGGGGATTATTTATCTACTGAATGATTCAACTGGTGTTCTGGGAATTGATGACAAAAAAATACATACAGTAAAATGACTCAGGGGCATGGCTTTGGCAGTGCACCAAATTGACCATATCCTTATGACTAAATGGTAGCTTAGGCAAGAGCAATTTCCTCTGCATTTTCTGCAGCCAGCCAAGGAAAAATGATTATAGGTGTGAGCGTCTGAGTAACTTCTACTTTATGTGTTTTGAAAAGTGCAGCTACTAGGCACTGAAAGGGAGTGCAAGTGTGCCACAAATAGATATTTTATTCATTAATTTTCTCATTTTTATTTAAATTTACCATGCCCAGTCAAAATGTATTGATTGTCAAGTTGAGGGTATTCATCAGGGGTCTGCAACCTGCGGCTCCAGTGCCATATGTGGATCTTTAGACCCTCCCCACTGGGTCCTGTGACTGTCCTGTGATGGAAATAACACATTGAAATATATCAAAATGAACAAAATAAACACTAAATCAGCATCAACAAGAAAGAAAGAAAAAGAAACTAAATAATGAATAAAAAAGAAAAACATGACAAAAAAAATTCCTCAGAATTAACAACGTACCATATTTTCCGGGTGAAAAGTCGTTCCAGTGTGTTAGTCGCATGAGGCAAAAAATGCATAATGAAGAAGAAAAAAACGTGTATTAGTCGCTCTGCAGAACAGGTCGCATCTGTTTGGGGAATGCGCGCAGCTGCAGCCGCGCACTTGACGCAGAGCTCGCGGCTCGTCTCCTCTCGCGGCTGTAAGTGTCCCGAACACCCTACAGTCGTATTTATTCAAAATAAAAGTCACTCCCATGTATTTGTCACTCCCCTCACCAGACTATGCAAAAAACCACGACTTTTAATCCGGAAAATACGGTATTCAAGTAAATGAGCAAAGCCAAGAAAATGAAGACATATTAGCAAAATAATGAACATGACTAGTACAAAACTGAACAAAATAATACAGAAACTGAACAGAAATCCATAAAAATGACTAAAATAATAAATCAATATTATGAAAATGAATAAAAAATTAACAAAATTGTCAGGTAAATAAACAAATATTAACTTAAATCTTCTAAATAATGAACAAAATGAACAAAAATGAACAATAATTCTAAAATGATCACAAAGAAACAAAATATTGAAAATACTAAAAATAACCAAAAAATGAAAAAAACGTAAACAAAAAATTAGCTCAGTAATCTGTGAAATAAACAAACATGATCAAAATGAACAAAGTAATCAATAAAATGAACAATAATGTACAAAATAATCCATTAAATGAAAATGATCCACAAAATGAATAACAAAATAAATACAAATGACCAAAATAATAAACAAAATGAATCAAATGAATAAAGTAATATCTCATTTTTAACACATTAACTAAAATGTGCATGTGGTTCTTAAAGGGTTCAAAACTTTTCTTGTGGCTCTCGACAGGTATGGATTTTTATTTTGGCCTAAAATGACTCTTCAGACTGTAAAGACTCCTGGTATACATGTATTATTTTAAGACATATGATGAAAGCCTGCCTGTGCCCACCACTTCCCTGTTACAAAAGTGAAAAAAAGTTTAGAAAACAGTCATGTGGGCACAAGTGTGGCATGGAAACTTGAAATCTCAGTTGCACACACACTGAGGTGGAATTTCCAGTGAAGAAGGAGACATCTTGTGTCCACTGGAGACACTTTAAAAGGCCAAATAAGAAAAGTATTTGCATATAGTGAGGTAAAGGTAACAGATGTCAAATTTGTTTTATCAGGTTATTGAACTTATCGAAAAATTGATGCTGCGGTGCTGCAAAATATAAATGTAGAAGTGTTTTAACAAGAGTTGTCCTGTTCAGGAACCTGGAACATGTTCCTGAAATTGTGAAAATACATACTATAATGCTGAAAAACACATTAAATTATGGCCATGGTTTATTGATAATGCATTCAAGGTGCCCTATCTTCACACATACTTTGATTCAATTGCTTATATGTGTCAATTAAATATACTGCTAAAAAAAAATTAAGGGAACAAAAATCACACATCACAACCTGATAAAGAAATTATTCAAATTAAAAATCTTTGCTGATATACACTGTGTATTTTGGTCGAGAACAAGGTATACAAATATACAATCAGTGGAAACCAAGTTCATCAACCCACTGAGGACTGGATTCAAAATCATCCGAAAATGAAAGTTAAAAAAAAGTGCTCAGTTCTTTTTGTTTACACCTGCACTGCACAGTCTGATTTCACTGGAAGGTGTTGTGCCTGCTCACTTTTCATCAACAAACAGTCTGATTCGGTGAATTACAGTCATTCTCAAGCAGACCTGAAATGATATTCTAATTCTAACCCAAGGTTACTGTAAAACATGAAATAATTACCTTTTCATAGACAATTTTCTGAAAACAAAATAAAACAAATATTTATCAGTTGCACATGGGGGCAGGACTAAATTTAGCATAAATATTATGACGTTTGTGATGTTTCAGTTTCAATTTCCACAGGCTCATGGGGTGGGATGAGTGATATCACATATCACAATAATTTTTACTGTTGTCCATCTCGTGTGGGTTTCTCAGAACTAACAATACGTAGCAGGTTCCAATTTTTTACAGCTTTCATTTTACATTTACATCACAAACCTCAAACCAAAAAAAAAATAGATTTTCACAGTATGAAATAAAATGTGAAAATATAAAACAATGAAATTAATAAGAACTTAATGGCATTGAAAATAGACTGTACGGCAGTGAGTGGGGAGTGAACGATAGGATACCGCTTGCTGGTGACACTTCAGTGTGTGGAGGTGTGTGTTGTGGATTCCTCTAAAGTGAGGTCACATGTTGAACAGTCTGACTCCAGACAGTTGGAAGTGAAAGTGTCACTGCAGCCACAACACAGGTCAGATCTCAAACCGTTTTCCACTGTACAGAGCAATTGCTCTTCTTGTTTTACTCACAACACTGGGCGAGATATTTTGAGACAAATGAAAGTTTTCATGGTGTAACATGAGGAATTAGAGCATGTGATTTTGCACTTAGAGCAAGCGAAGCTTTAGGGCATTTAGATAGCAGAGGTACAAGGAGAAGATGAATTAAGAAGCTGAATATATTTTATTTGCTTTTAATGCACCATGTTTACTTACATTGTTGGACTATGAACAAACTTATCAAAGTTTTTCTTTGGTATAAACATGACTTGATTTGAAAAGTTTAGATATTCTCATCATTTATTAAGGAATAAAGCTAAGTTTGTTTTTATCTGTGGAGCATGTAGACGTTATCAAAATACAACAGCTTGATGCTGTGCTCGCAGCTGCATTAGAAGCACTTATTCTTTTAGCAGTTTAATGAGCTGAACCTTGGAGGTGTTTAGGAAAAAAAGGGACACACTATGGGTTACTCAGTTTGATTTTATTTTCTCATTGTGTTTGACATCAAGGGAATGAGAGAAGGGCAATCTTGTGAGGTTTGACAAAGACAACAGCAGATGTGGAAGTGTGAAAAATAAAACGAGAGGGGATAGCTATTTTTGTGCAATGAAGAAAGACATAAAAAACACCCTCGCACTGAGATAGTTGCACTAAATGAAATACCTGGAGATTGCATGTTGCTTTGCATTTGCAGGGGTATTCAATTTTAATTAGGGTTTTGGAGACATCTTTTATCAGACTGTCACAAATCTTCCTCTCTTTCCCACCCTGTAACCCCCTCCCTCCCAAACACACACACAAACACACACCCACACACACACACACATAAACACACAGCCTCTCTTCCGAAAATGCAAATACATCAGAAAACAAACAGCTCAAAAATCGTGTGGAAATATGGAAAAGTACAACAATTTGTCTGATACAAACATTATCAAAAGGCAATGAATTGAAACCAAAACTATTGTCCTTTTTCATTTCAACAAAAACCATTACTTCTACTTATTAACTGCATTTTCTTTGGGGCAAAGGTGATAATTAATTTTGCTCAGGGAGGCACATAAATCAGTATCCAGCATATGAAAACTGTTAAATAGTATTCTTGCCTTCAGTCCCAGAATCTGAATTCTAACATGGGTAACTCTTTTTTTGCATATTGAGTTCAGGAGAAAAAAACAAACAATACATCATGGTCTACTACATAAGTGATGGATAAACCACCCATATTCATCTTAAATTATGTCATAATTTACATGTACGAGAAAGAAAGAAATGAGCAACTGAAACAGCATGAAAACAGTTAAAATAATACAGGGTGATGGTTCTATTGGAGACAATAACTAAAATTACACAAACTTTAATCTCTCATTTCAGCTCAGAAATGTTCCCAGAACAACAAAAGATGTATTTATTAACACTAGAACTGCCAGTGGCTCAAATTTACCCACAAATGTTGTAATCATGCAATTCTCTTTTTTTCAAGCCAATTCCCCCTCTCACACATACACACACACACCCACCCACACACACACACGCACACTGATTATGAGTTTTCCTAAATTGAGACATTTTGCACTACATATTGTTAATATAATCCGTATAAATTCCTAATAATACTTTATGTGCATTTATGTATATTTACTCTACTGAGTACAAATGACTGCTATTTAAATTTTTTTGTTTTTGCATTTTTGCCAAAGTTCTGTTTAAATATCTTAAGCTTTTAAGCAAAAACATCAACTTGTGAATGATCTGTAAGATATAATACCCAACAAATTCATTAGACCACCACCCAGTGTAAGGTTTATGCCTCATCTGCCTTAAATTAACTGCACCGCTAATTACCAAAATCATGTTATGATTAATCCACCAATATGTTTAAGCTCTTTAATCAAAATGATATTTTTAATGCTAAAATGTAATTTTGAGTTGTTATCCATTCATTTTCAAATTTACTGTTTTACAAAGAAGTTCAAAAAATAAGAGAGTACTTTTTTTTATTATTAAGATGCCAAATTACAGTTATTTACTTGAATTCCTGAACAGGAAAATTAGATTTAGCGGTTGAATGTTATATGAACATGTATGTGAATTCACCTTGAAAATCCTCACTCCTGTTTAAAATGGTAAAAAGTTCACTTCATGATGCTGGATGGTCTTTGAGACAAATAGGACAGGTGGTCTGATAGATTTGTTAAGCACTAGATGCCAAGTCATTTATAGCAACTTACAGTAAATAGACCATTTTGGAACCAAACAAATATGCAAGAAAATTAGTTTTTCTGTTCATTTTCACCACTATGTTAGACTTAAATAAATTCATTATAAAACCAGAGATCAAAACACAACTGACAAAGACACAAATTTGAGTTCTGAGACTTGAGACTTTTATTTGTGAAAAGAATTACTTAATGCAATGACAGAATATTTTGTGGACTAGGGGTAAATTTGACCCATTTGTGTGACTCCTTGCATTTCTAGTGTTAAAAACAGTTTTTAATCCACACTAAAACACATGTATTTCAGAAAAGCGTCAGTCATCGTTGCTGCATAACGTAGTCAACTCCTGGCTCTACAATGTCCTCCTCCTCCTCTGCGTCTATGTGTGTCTGGTGTGGTGGTTAGCCTGTCTCCCTCTCTTCATTCCTGGCCCTTTTCCATTGTTAGTCACCTTGTTTATTGGCTGGAGCAGCCGTGGCGTACTGGACATCATCTGAAACTACAAACGACAGGATGCAATAAGCTGGAGAATAGCAGCAATCTGAGGAAAGTTCTCCATTCACCAGAGCTCCCTAACTCTCTGTCTTCTTATCCTGGGTAGAAAATAAAAAAATCAATACGGGCTCACAGGGCTTGATAAAAGTGCTGGACAGGGAGAAAAGCAACGCTGGATATAGTAAATTAAAGTGATCAAAATTTTCCAGTCGACTCAGCCCACAGCCTACATAAACTAACAACCCTGTCTCCGTAACTGTCCGTCATCCTCCCCCTCTCTCTATCTCTATTCTCTCACTTTTTTCACTATTTTATTAATGGTTTTGTATACTACATGGCCGCATATTAATTCTAAAACAGTCACAAAGAGTTAGAACGGTAAATTTCCTTTTCATTCCTTGTATCTTTTGATAAAATGAACAATTTCCAGTCTTTTTTTTTCTGCCTCAGGTAATGAAATGCGCTCAGAAAGTCAACAATTAAGCTGAAATTTGTTAATTTAGTTTAACAGACTAAAGGAATGATACACAATCCTTGTCCTACTTACAGTACATCATGGAATTATTACATTTTTAAAAAAACAATGCTTTAATCACCTGTATCCAACTTTTCAGCTACTTGGGAGCAGTGAACCAAGCAGCACACATAATATTGCACACCCGTTTTAATACTACGTGATCGTTAATTGTAATGAAGCAACCATTCACCCACTTAAATCTCATTTTGAATCTTCTTTTTATCTGTTATGGTCTCATATACCCAGATCTCTAACCACAATTCACTTCAATGCCGGTAAGTTTATAATTGGTTTGTTAAGCTGTTGAATCATACTGTGAGTTCACCAGCTAGTTACTATGAGTGTGTGAGCTCTTCGGTACTATGCATGCATATTTCTACTGATCCACTAAAATCATTGTCCTGTAAAAGCTGCAAATTGTAAAGTCAAATTATTAACAGTAAAAATATTAAAACATAAATGGATAACATCTTTTGTGGGCTTACAGTCTTTTATATATATATTTGTCTGAATGTAGTTAACATACAAAACATGTTACAGTTATAGGCCCCAGTAAAAAATCAAACAAGAACAGCCCACCACCAAAGGTGTGGGGTTTCTTTATTCTTAAATATAATATGACATTAAACCACCAAAACATTTTTTTCTGTTCAGGAATAACTGTAATTTGACATCTTAATCAAAAAATAATAAAGTCCTTTAATATTTTTCTTACTTTTTGTAAAACAATAAATTTGAAAATTCATGGAAAACAACAATAATTATATTTCAATTAAAAATACAATACTGATAAACAGAGCTTGTGCATACTGGTAGATTAACCATTACAGAAATATAAAAATGATTTTAGTCATTACCAATACTTTTCATTTACATAAACCTTGTACTGTGTGTTGGTCTAATATTTTTTTTAGGTGTTGTGCATGGGAGTTTAGACTTATAACAGTTCTTAGTTTAGGCAACAGCGTTTGTTTGTATGTGATCTCAGGTATGTGAAGTAAATTATAACAAAAGACAATAATCAAGATGAACCACATTTTTTTCTAATATGCATTCTCGTCATTTAGACTGGTTTGCACTAATGAATATGTAAAGAAACTAGTGTTCTTGACAATACTTTACTCATAAAAACTCATAAAAACTTATATCTTTCATTCATAAAGAATATTTCTTAAGGCAGTGGACATTTTTGTGGACTAGAAATAGTGCACAGGTGAAAGTGGTTTGTTGGCTGCTTTCGGTATATAGCAAATCCTAGTATTCTTGTGTAATATGAATGAAAACAAGCTCATTTTTTATCCTCCAGTCGATGTTTTGCTGACATTAGCCATTACCAGAAACTTAAAATACAATACACTGTAGCTGTCAAAATAGTTATTTGTGAATGAAGGAAATGCATCAGTGAGTTGAAACTCGCCCAGACGTTAAAGATTATGACAACTACTTCACAAACTCTAAACTAATGTGTTCGATGTCTCCTGACCCCACATATTCTAATTTAATTACTGTAATACCCTGAGCAGCTGACTCACTCTGCTCACACGCTCCATGCCAGCCCTACACCGGGCCCCTTGGCTTGGTAAGAAGGGGATTAACAGGGATTGTCCAATCCAGTCCACTCTCATGGTGTCCGAGCCGCACCGCAAATGTAAGCCTGACCGTGATGAGTGCAATTTGATGTTTCATTCGTTGTTACATAATCATCGTCATTTTCTCTTAAATTTGAACGTTAATTCAGGGGCATTGGTTTCATTTGCACACTGCAGAGATGACATTTTAGTCAAATATTGTTGGATCCACCTACAAATTTAGAGCGTCAAACACCTCATTTTCATTACTGACTTAATTTGTGCTTTTTACGTAAGTTTATAAATGGAACAAAATTAAAACAATCTAGAAAATGGACAAAAGAATAAACTAAAATGAGCAAAAATAGGACATAAAGGACATGTAGTTTTTACTCTAAAAGACCCCACATATAACTTTTCTATGCATTTTACCCTTTAAACATAAAAGACAATGCGATGTATACAAAAGAAAATGTATTCACAAGATTACATTTTAACAAAATAACCACAAAATGAACAAAATAATCAAGATATTGAACCTTATAATCAAGACCCTGGACAAAAACTGAACAAAATAATCAAGGAAATGAACAAAAATTGCCAAAATGATTGATAAACTTTGACAAATACTGAACAAATTTGAATGAATAGATTGTCATTTGGTAAAGCAAGTTTTTTTACTAAACTAAAAATTACGTATAATCTAAATTTTAAAAATTCCAAATTATGACGATAAAAAAGGAAGGAAAAAAAGTAATATTAAAATCTACATTTATACTTTCCACTGCAGTTTAACAATCCTCGTTTGTCCATGAACTGCATCTTTCCTTGTGTATTTTAAGTTATATAACCCTATTTAGGAAAAAGTGACCGTTTGTTGTTATTTTACTAGTAAACTGATTACATTCTCTCCACACCAGTGCATTAAAATGACAACAAAAGCTGATAAAAATAAAAGGACGAGTTAAAAACAGGGGGAAAAGCACACACATACACTCCGCTGCCACCTCCAGCTGACACCCAGGTGGCTTCAAATGACCTTCTCTGTATTTTTATGTGTCTTCCTGTACGTGCCAGTGTGACATGGGATGTGTGTGTCAGAGATCAGCTTAAAAGAAACACTAAACACTCTGGCCAGGACTCACTGTGTCCTAATATCCTGTTGACCCAGGTTAGACAGCAGACAGCCTTGAGACACTTAAATCCTGCCGTAACCCTGAGCAAGACGCATATGTCCTGTTAGCTCACATCACAGCTTGTCTCTCCAGGAACGGGGGACCTACCAGAGCCCTTTGCCAAAACTTCGGCCTCCTCACAGGGTGAAATGTAATCCTTCATGGGATATGACGGGATTAGGCTTCGTCACATGCAAAAATATCAGTGTTGACAATGAAGATCTGTGAAGTGGTGCATTATGTCATAAGTTTGACTGACTGATTCAAGTGTTAAACTTCCTTCCTATAAAATATACTATAAAACTGAATTCATCCTTACTTCAGTATCAAATTATTTGCTTTCTAACACATGCAAAACCTAATAATTAGGGAGACCAAAATGAGAACTGTGCGCATGAAAGGCATTTAAACTAGGATTACACTGAATGCTTTTTATTAATTTATCTTATTAATCCTGTGTCTCTGGTTGTCTGTTTCTATATATATCTATTTTAATCTCTTTACAAAGCAAAAGAAGGATTCCGACTCCAAATGTCACCAGAGTCAATCCAATTGAAAAGCAGTTGGTAGTGCTCTGTCTGCCACTTAAAACCTTAAGAATAAAAGGCTTATGAAAGGTTTGGAGGGTGGTGTGGTGGGGGGCATGGAGTGTATATTTGAAATGCAATAACTTATAAGCATCACTTTAGAACTATTTTGATGTTCGTCTCAGATATGCAATAGTCAGATAATTGCAGGCCTTGAGCTATGATGAGTCATTTAAAGAATTTGTCATAAAATCTCAAAGTGCACATAAGAGCCGGTAGTCATCACGGAAATTTAAAAAGGACAGAGAAAAAAGTAATATTAAAATCTACAACTGCTTTTTACTGCAATTTACTAAACCTCTGCAATTGCTCTGCATTTATAATCATTCTGCATCTCACAGTATGTAGTTGAGAGACATACTGTCTTTTAGGATATTCATACACATTCTTTTCACTAAAATCAATATGTGCTTTAATGTTTCAGAATCTGTCTTATAAAACACATGATGCTGCTGTGTGATCCTCTGTATGCAAGCTTTGCACAAATGCTTCTGAAGCTTAGTTCATCCCTACAAAGCATGATCGATGAGTACGTCACCATGTAAACACACACATCCATACCTCCCCTATGCACATGCACACACACACGTGCACACACACCACGCTTGATTTTGAAAGGTCCTTAATCACAACGACGCAATTGACTGATCAATGACAGATATGAGCAACAACTCTGGAATGCTAAAAGGAGTCCGTTCACTTTTATCAGTTTCTTTATTGTGGCCCATTTTTTATCACAGATTATATTTCTCTCAGTGTTAACAGACTCCAAGGCTCGCAAAGGTATTAATTAAAATCTAAATACTAAATATTGATTGATACGTTATCAGGCCATAGCAGTTGGTCCCCTAGCTATTGATCCACCCTGTGATTTATTATCATATTTAAGAAAAATCATTTTGCGTGGTAATGGATTTTTAGTGCTAAGGTGTAATTCTCCCTTTCTTTTTTTATCGTGTTTGTTATGTGGAGAAGGAGCAGATTTCTCAATTGCATTAGGAGATCTCTGATATCCTTGGTGTTGCACCCCCCTGAGTCAGCCCTGCATGGCCTGTGAGGGGCTAAAGCTTGTGTAAGAGAAAGATCCCGGTCTTGTCATTGGGAATAATGGGTATTGGGATTACCTCTTTAATCACAACAAAGATTAACAGATGGTATGAGAGCAGTTATTAGCAAACATCTTGCACTCATCAAATCAATAAGATGATTTGTAATCAGGCTGTTGGTGCAAGTGAAAAGGGAGCCGGGGCCGTTCCCAGTGAAAGATCCTGGCAATCAGAAGCTACTGTGTAGCAATTACCTCTCCACAAAATAGGTGCTCTTCCTCCTCTGGCTGGCAGTCCTCCAAAACACACGGCAGACTGATAGCAACATAGGGCATTAACACGGCAAAACACAAAACACTGCATGGGTAACCTTGTATTTGATCAGGTGTTAGGTTGTGCCGTAATTTCATTTCACTTTGTGCTATTTAATTTGGTGGATCTTGCTGTGTACTTAAAGGGAAAAAATCTAAATGTTTACACATGCTGTCTCTTACTACAAAAGACCGTATAGCTCATTAGTGGGTTGCCATAAATAAGTCAGTGTAGGGACAAAGAAGGAAGAGCATAGAAACTATACAGAAAAGGGTTCACTGTGCAAATATTTCTCCCTGGAGACGGGGACAAAGAGAAAGGCTGAAGTACTCTACATCTTGTGAGTACTGTAAATGGGGAATGTAAAATGCGTGCAGGTAAGCTTTCTTTCACTCCATTTAAAGTTTATTTAAAGCATTATGTGCCATCTATATTTTTATCAAGCCTAAATAGTTATAAATACTGCATAATTCTTTTGATCCATTCATAAGCCATCGAGCACAGTCACAAATATTAATGCTAAAGCATCAGGAACATTAAATATAATTCTAAATATGAGCAATTTTATAATCGGTTTCCTCAGACAATTCATTTTAATTGAAGCAACACAGTCCTGTTCTTTTACCATCTCAGGCTCAGTATTGGTTCCTCATGTGAGGTATCAGTTTTACTATGTATTTACTACAGTTATTTCTATAGCAGACAGGACTTTTGCATTCCACATGAGCTCTGTTGTTGCATTTTTTGTTGTGGGACCAGCTGATGTGGGGCTATAAAGATAGTGTGAACTTAAAGGAAGTAATTGTTTCAGGGGCAACTGCAGAAAAATGCTATTCTGACCTCAGCGTTGAGGCTGTGTTTGGCCTATATTAAAAATCTGAGGGCCTGGAAAATGCAGAGCACTCTGCTTTTGTGCTTTATCAATGTGTGTGTTTTAACTATATATAGAAGCTATTAAGCTCGCACTTGCACAGGTATGCTCTATTCCCCACCTCCTCTACACTCACACAACACTAACAGCCTATTTACGTTTAACATTACACTAAGTTTCAGTAGTTTTAAATCATGCTGCAACATAAAGGATCTATCAGCACCCGTTCTCCTGACACACACACCTCCACACTGTCAGTAAGACAGTGTAGATATGCACTTACCAGGATTAAGCAAGGCAAATGGTGCCAAAACAATGACAGTAAGAAGTAACTGATGCTGTTTAAAAATTCAAAGGTCTCTATTGAACAGACAATGAGGCACACATATCACGGGGCCACAGATCCCTGCAGCCCACTGGTCTGGATGTTGCTGCTCTCGTGTACATGCGCTGTCTCTTTACCCATGAGCAATATAGGGCACCCCCCCAGTCCTCCTCCTCTCTAACCAACAATCACACTAAGAGGTAACAAACTGACACAAAGCACATTTCTTAAATTCAGTACAACTCACACATTAGCATGCAAGGCACAAGTCAGAACTTCCGATCCCATAACAGCAAAGAAAGACACATAAGGCTCCTCTTGCACACATGCACGTCCAAGCACAGTCACTTGTCGAGGGGCTAATATCTTTCCAAGGTCAAACCTGACAAAGAATTCCAATGAGATTAAGTGTCATCAGTGCGGCTTTAGCCCTTTTCTGCTCATTGTTCTTGGAAATAGCATTAGAGCCACAGATGACCAAGGCCTTGAAGCACTAAACACTCTTCCCTTTCTGAGTGATCCAAATTTATATGTGTGGTATCTGATGCAAAGGGACCCATCAAACATCCTGATGGAATACATTTCAGGTGGGAGGACAGTGATGTTCTCCTCTGACATGATGTGGACTGCTTTCTGGACAAATCTGTTGCCAGTCATTAAGTTGCCTTTTAAATTTATTAGAGCTTCTTCCATCATTTCAGGGTTCAGTACAATATGGTGACATTCCAGAGTTTTAAAAATAGAAATTGCCCTCAGTAGGAGACTATGATTTCAGTGTTTTGTACCAGCTGAGTGTGTTTTGTTTATAGACGTTTTTTTCATGAAGCACAGACCTTGTCACTGTGTCAGCCAGCATTTGGTTCTCTGCCTTTCACACTGAATTTGACACATAGTCCTTTGGTGGCAGCAATGAGCATTTTGTCATCTCCTCTCAAGTGCCAACTCGATGTCCAATTACACCCCAGCTACTAATTTAATTACAGTAGCTGAAGAAATGGGTTGATTCAATTCATTTCAATTAGGCTTGATTGGACCAGTCAGATCACATTTTACTCATCTCAGGTAGAAGGCGCCTGTCACATTTTATCTTAGTTTGGCTCATTTGAAACAAGATAAGCAGGTCATGATATAATAACTGAAAACTCACGGCTGAGTTCACTGATGTGCGATGTAAAAACAGTTCACGGATCAGATGAGCCCAGATTAAAATGCTTTCTCTCTGACTCTGTGATAAATGTGAAAGTAAAACACTCCAGTTTCAGGGCAGGATCACAGCCAGTTGCCACTTAGCAGAGTCGCAGCTACAATAGTCATTACTTATGCATGATGTCCACAATTATGTATCAAATTGTGTGTGCATGTGTGCATGTGTTTTACATATCCAACTAATGGATGTGTGGTACAGAGTGAAGCAAGGCAACATATCAGCCTAAGTCTTACCATTCAGATAGGAAGTAATAACAATAATACACAACGAGAGCTTCTACTTGGATGCTTCTTAACACCTCTCTGAAGATGCCATTCATAGGACACAGCTGTTTAAATTGAATTGTTTGTAAAGTCAACAAGAAATATCACACAGTTTGAGCACCATAAAATTAAACAATGAACTGAAGACGAAAAATGAGATGCTAATTGAAATATTAAATGTGTTTAGAAGCACTACATGAATGATCTCAGATAAAAATATAGATATTAAAATGCTAATTAATCTCAATAAGGGAGTATTATGATATTATACACACGTGCAGTAGTGGTGGATGTAATAATTTTACTAATAACAGTGGGTTACAATAGATTATTTCAGTTGTTCGTGTGCATTCCAATTCAACTGTGTATTCATTTGATATTTCTTAAGTATGTCAGCGACTGTGTTCAAGGTTTCAGTTATTACAATCTTTCAACAGAAAAAAAAAG
This sequence comes from Pseudamia nigra, assembly GCA_029823295.1. Classification (NCBI taxonomy): domain Eukaryota; kingdom Metazoa; phylum Chordata; class Actinopteri; order Kurtiformes; family Apogonidae; genus Pseudamia; species Pseudamia nigra. Next base: position 20,637 of record JAQQAE010001351.1, read on the forward strand.
TTGCAGCTCGTCTCTGATTGGTGCAGATCAAAGCCTCAGCATTATGCCATAGGCTGCCATAGGCTGCTACAGTAGCCTGCGGTGTGTGTGTAAATGCGTCCCGACACCAGTTGCGGCGGCGCAAAGATGCCTGATTGGACACTGATGCATAGGACGCATTTTGCAAACTGACTCAGTTTAGCGGTCTGCAGCTTTACAATGCGGCGATCACTGAAATATATAACACATCCTGCGTTTACACCGTGATATTTAGATATTTGAAATCGGTTTAAGAAGTACAAAACCTCATTCTGTTACAAGTACACAGCGACAAGAAAAATCAGAAAATTGTCAGAGCAGCATTTACCTCTGTGTGTCTTCCCCACAGTCCGGCCTGCCTTCACGGTATCCGCAGTGAAAGACAGATAACCTCACAGCAGACTGCGCAGAGAGAGAAGGAAAAAAGAAGAGGATGAGGAGAAGAGAAGAGTCCGCCCGTGCAGTTTATAGTGCAGAGAGGGCCAGCATAGAGCCAAGTAGTCTTTTTCTTACCTTGCGACACAGATCCAGAGGGGGTGAAATGGGTAAAAATGGTTGTTTGGGTGATTACACGTTTCTCCTCTCCCTCTCTCCCTCCTTCCTCCATCCCTCTGCCTCCCCCTCCTCCACCAGCAGTGCTCTCCCCTCACTCAGTGAATAAAGAGAGTGGCCCCGTCGTAATAGCCTCTATGGGGCTCCAGCTATGCAGCAAAACAGCCCGTCCTTAAAGGTTAAAGCATACCTCTGAGGCGTATACAGCACCATAAAATGGGTGCATTTTAACTTTTTCGTGTAGCCAAATAAAAGGCCAAGTATTTCAAATGTATTTAGTCATCTCATTAGCGCCAAATGAAGTGTATTTATGTTAAAAGACGCATGTGTGGGGTGAGTTAGACAATCAACCTTGTGTCAATCAAAGCATTGCCCATAATTCCGCACTGTTTGCAATATAGATTATCTTTTCCCCTCCCTCACTCCCCGTGTGCATGCTTGCGCGTGTGTGTGTGGCCCATACCGGATTAAATGGCACCTCGTCTTAAATGGCACCTTGCCTCGTTTCCCCTCTCCTTTCATCATCAGCAAAATAAAGATTAGGCCTACAGAGGAGATTGTAAAGGCTCGCCTTTAGAGGAGAAGGGGATCTTCATTCCGCTGCCTTTGTGATGATATTGATGATGATGATGGCCAAGTGGACAGTTTGATTTTTGTGTGGCGAGCTAGTTATAAAGAATCAATATTATATCAAGGGGGTAACTTTGGTGATAAAGGACTTCAGCCACTCTGGCTATTCATCATAAGTCTGTAGCAAGCAGATAGGTCAAAAGAAATTATATTGCTCTAAAGAGTGTGTCTCCTTATCTCTCAGTACCAGGGGAGTGGAGGACACGCCGATCGATACAGTAGCTGCCGTATACTCCTTGCAATTATCAATAGCTGATTTTGTCTTCCTGGGGCTGCATCTATTAATACCAGATAATAACAGCCTTTTGGACATAACTTCAAAGGGAATGGTAGAAGGATGAAGAAGAAGGAAAAAAGAAAGTTTGCTCACAGGACGACCTTGTTGTCAACAGATTTGTCTCTCATATGAGGTAGACACAGGGGACTAGACAAGTCAAACAGACAGGAGGGAGAGGGGGGAGGGCGGGGGGAGCTCTTCCTGAACTACCCCTTCTGTCAAAAAGCCACCATGTAGACTTACAGTACGGCTTTGAATTCATTGAAGAATTTGCACGTCGAATGCAAACTGCAAGCAATCATGGCATGTATCATCATTCTGAAGGGGAAAAAACAATCATAATATTGCAGGCGTAATTGTGTACTTGGAAAATTAATTTGCAGTAATAAATGATGAGAATGAAGTAATTAAAATATTCGTGCAGAATGGGTCGTGGATCATGTTAATTCAATAAAATGATAGGATTTTTCCGTATAATAATTCCAAATGGCTTGGCAGTGAGTCCTTTACGCACCATTCTGTGACGATGCAGCATCCTTACAGCATAAAAACAATTTGAAAAAGGTTAATAGGTTGTATTGTTTTCTTTCACGAATATTGTGAAATTGTGCAAAATTATATGAGGAAACAACAACAGTAAAATAATCTATTAAAAACGATCAGTTATATACATACCAGAGTTTGGAATTGTTCATTTAGTGTGCTGGGATTTGTGAAATATGGTTTAGTTCTAAGAATAAACAAATACAAAGTAATAAAATCCAGAAGAACAAACTCTATTTCTAATGGGTGGCAAACAGAAAAGGTGGGGTATTGTGATAGAAAGCCTACCTTTCAACTACAAAATCGCCGCTCATAAAAATAAATAGCGTGCGAGATTGATATGACAGCCATCTCTCGCAGGGACTGAGTGGTAAAAGCGGTGCGATGTTATATGATGGGAGGTCAAATCTGGGTGTTCACGTCTCAGGACGATCTATTGTAACAGTAACGTGGTGGTACATCCTAGTGGTGGCTGAAAGCAATGGGCTGAACCTCTGCTTAGGGGTTAACTCACACACAGCGCAGTCCCCCACACACAGAGCCATGCCCAGGACCGACACACCGACACCATTGTGGGCTGGTAGAAGGTAACTTCAAAGTTGGCCACAGCATGAGCCCGCAAGCGCATCAAAGAGTAGACACCGAGTTCAGTTTTCATCCGGAAACCAAGCGGTGTTAAGGTGTTTGACGACGAAACATCCAGAAAAGGCACTTTTTGAAGAGCGCAACGAGACGAAAGCGCAGCCGGGAGCTACAGCACGGCGAAGACGGAGAGGGAGGGAGCGAGTGGAACTTCAGCGCAGTAGCGACATTGAACGCATCTCTCCTGTGGGACAATTTAGTTTTTTTTGTTTTGTCACATTGACGTTTGTGCTTTTACTGAGAGGAGGACTGTTGCTAATCGTGGCACCGCGACGACGCGCGTCAAAGTTTGGAGAGCGGAGCTGCGCCATTAGGAAGAAAAACTACTAACAGCGTGTTTATTGCTATTGTCAAGAACTTTGCTCATCCAGTCCACTCCCCGGTAGCCGATGCCTGAGGACCAAGACAAAAAGACAGCTTTTTCATCGAAAATATGTCCACGTGAGATGTGAAAAAACTTTCTGCTCCGAAACATTTCATAGACCGAAAACACTGCTTCATTTGAGTCGCACACTGTCTGATTCAAAGAGTTGCGTGTTCAGCCTCGATGTGAAAAAGTTACTGAGAGACAAAGTGAGCCAAGATCTGAAGACAAACTTTATGAGAAGAAGGGTTGAGAAGATCTGAGGGAAAAGTGGGATCATAAAGGTCAGAGGGATGAAGAGGAGAGATGAAGAAACGCAGCGGTGAATCCTCAGTACTTGTGAGTCAGTGCGCCTGGTGAAAGGAGGGGTAAAGAGCCTGACTGTCCCTGTTGAAGACCCCCCGAGTGCTGGGCATAACAAGAGATTTGGTGTATTGTGTTGCTGGGGGAGCCTGGAGAGGAAAGAGAAAAGAGACGGATAAAGTCTGAGAGCGAAGCGGCTAATTGCGTAGTCCGTCCCTCATTACCATATCCAATGCGCGTCCGCTGGACTCCAGCCAATCCTCCCCACCTTCACACGGTGCCATTAATCGCGAGGCATTATTCACTATCATAATTATTATACCGACATGCGCAATCCAACGCACAGCAACATCAGCGGCAGAAGCAGCACCGGCTAATTTCTTCCCCTCAGCCATCAGCAGACTATTTCTAAACTTTTTGTGTGTTGATTCATTCGCTCTTCGCTGATGTATCTGCAAAACGCAGAGACATCTCGGAGCGCAAAAGCAGCAGCATCGCGAGCACTGACGCCAGCAGCATGTCCCGACGAAAGCAAGCCAAGCCGCAGCACCTCAAGTCGGATGAGGACCCGGCATTAGCCGGGGTGATCTCCGAGCACGGTGAGTAGGCTGGATCAGCCCAGCTCCTTTATCCAGAGCCTCTCTCTCAAATTGACAACTTTCCCTTCTCTCATTTTCTTCACACCCTTAGTGTTTTTTATTACTTTTACCGAAAATGAAAAAGTACTTTGATTAATTCTATCATACTTTTAGTCGTGTCATCCTTTAGTTTTCGATGTAGCGTTAGTTTAGTTCATTGTAAATCTGCTCTAGAGCCAGGAGTCTCGCTTTACTTGCAGAGAAGCATCGTGGGTATTTCTTGGTTTAGAAGTTTCGATTCTTTTTCCAAACAATAACTTTACCTGTTTCTCGTTGAGGTTTCATCACTTTACCTGATTTGTCAGACAGATTACTTTTAAGAATGATTTCATGTGATAATTAAACATGAAGTATGTTTGCACTCCGGCTACAGCTGCCTTATTATTTGCTGAAGGCCTTTTTAAAAGGCCCGATTTAAACAAATTGTAGACATTTTTATATCAGGCATCGAAGCTGAATTTTCAAACACGCCTTTTTTGTTCTAATCATTTTTGCTTCATACGTTGATGCGCGCACCAAAACACGCACTTACATGCATAAACACACATCATTTGGAAGTTTGACATTTTTGTGTTAATGCTATTAAATACTGGTATTTCTGATATAACAGCAAACATATAACCGATTGAATTTTTATGTGCAATCCAAAAACCTGTGAAAATATTTTTTTATTTTGCACCATCATGCCCTGTGTGGTTCTCCGAGGAGAAAAAATGCGTATTCTGTTCTAGGTCGAAGGCGTGTTTTGTTATGGAAATGTTTTTGTTTACCCCTCACATAAATTTAGCACACTTGATTTGTTCGCTTTAGCTCACAATGTGGACAAGATCGCTTGACAGAGCTCGTCCTCCCAATGTAGAAAAGGCTCATTCTTTCATTCTGTACTCAGCTTTTTGCACTCTAAAATTAAAGTACACAGGTAAAGTCACATCTGTAGCAAAGAAAAACTCTGCAGGAACCAACACGACAGATGTGGAAACGTTATCACCTTTTTTTTATTCTGGAAAAAAAAAATCCCACCAAGATTTGTCTGTTGTTATTTGGCCCATTTATAAACTTCCCCTTGTTCCTTCTTGCTCCTATATTATAATGCAAGTAAATAAAATAAATCATATTTTATTTAGGGGGATTAAGATGTTATTTATTTCACGTGACTTAGCAAAATCTGCTTTTTCATATTTCAAAATAAATGATTTTCTATAGTTTCTGTAAATAAAATTGGGGGAAAGCTCCTGATTGATCCTCATACATTTATTCCTTGCTATCTTGGACCATGCTGGCAAATACACCACCCAGTCATTTCA
>JAQQAE010001352.1:0-25902 GCA_029823295.1 Pseudamia nigra
ATTTGGCATAGGTTTTATGTCGGATGCCCTTCCTGACACAACCCTCTGCATTTATCTGGGCTTGGGACCGGCGTGAGGAAGAACACTGGCTTGTGCCCCCCCTCACGGCTGCATTACTTGATAATTTTTGCCTATACTGTTTAGTTTTGTTCATTTTTGTTCATTTACTTTATTATTTTGATGATTTTTTTTTTTTTGCTCATTTTGTGGCTTTTGGTTGCTAATTTTCTTGTCTATTTGTCAGTTCTTTTTTATTAGTTATCTTTTCTTAGTTATATTGTGCTGTTTTATTAATTTACTGTATTATTTGGATCACCTTTTTTTCATTTTGTGTATTGTGTTTTTGTTCATTTTTATTGTTTATTTGTGATCATTTTTTGTTGATTTGCTTGATTGTTTTGTTTGTTTATGCTCATTTTGTTTTGTCTGTTTTTTCTTTTTACCTGAATTTTGGTGGTTATATTGTACATTTTTTATTTAATTGTGCATTTTTCTGTGTATTTTGATCATTCTTTATTTTGTTGAACTGGGCTATTTTGGTTCAGAAGTGCTGATCCATATTCTGTGATTGTGTTGCGTCATTTTTAAGTCCTTTTCATTGAACTGTTTTAATGAGATTGTCACTATACTCTAAGATTAAAAGAAGGTTAGAAGAATAATCTTCTCAGATGTTCTTTTTTTATTAATAAAATTGATTCTCAACTCTACCATTTACATAATCTCTCACTGTGACAGCAAGTTAAGCAAAGGACAAGAATATTTTTTAAAAGGTAAACATGAACACAGTTTGTTGACTGTTCAAAATACAACACACTCAGACTCAGACCCAAATCCCTCTCTCGGTCATCCTCACATGGAGCTCTGCAGATGGACTTGTCTGCATGTTTCTCCTCTGCAGGTGGAGATCTTGGAGACAGTGGAGCAGCGCAACACTCTCCTACACCGACAGACTGTGACGTGTGAACATGAAGTGCCAGTGTGTGGAGGATTTGAAGATGGAGGAGCAGTGTTCTTGTGTCTTACACCCGCAGCCTGATACATCCTCTGCAGACATTCAGTGCCTGTGTCTCTAGGAGTCAGAGCGTTGACAGACAATGAGTTAAATCTGTCCATGAGCAATGCCAGCTCGTCATCTGGAGCTGGAGTCTTGACTTCTGACCCTTCTCCATCTGTGTCAGCTCATTTCTCCACTCCTGCTCCTGTGAGCCCATCTTCTCCTCCAGAGCTGTGAATTTACTCTTCCAGAGCTCCTCCATCTTCTACAGCTCCTGGTTTTTGTTCCACAGCTGAACCAGAGTCTCCTGATGGGCGTCCAGGCTTCCAGCTCTTTCTGGAGGAGGGTCTCCATTGTCGTCTTTTGCTAAGGGAGTCTGATCTTCCCCTTCAGAGCCTGGTTCTCAGACTGCAGCTCATGGGTTCTTCTCACAACGCCCTCCTGCTGCTTAGCTCTGATGACCAGCTCATTGTTCATTAGTCAAGTTTAAATGTTGGGTTTTCATCTGTTCTTCTACTGAAGTGCAGAATGTATGTATTTCTATCTTGATCTCCATGCTGAGCGGTCCGTTCTCCTTGTTCCGAGCATCATACCGGTTCTGCCCTTGCTCATCATAAACCTGTTGCTCCTGGTCTGACATGTGAAGGAGCTCCAGAATCTGTTCAGTGACCTGCTGCTGAGCTTCCAGGATGAATGTGGGCATTTCCAGGAGGTCGTAGTTCTCCTGTGTGACTCATCTACTCCTTCAGGGGCTGATTTTCCAGCTTCAATGCCTTTACTTTCAAGGCGTTGAGGTGAAACGGTGTGAAGGTCTTAGGCCGAGGAGGTTTTAGCTCCAGGTTCATCAGAGGCTCCGTCCTGGATGAGGCTCCAGCACGTTATGCTGCACGTTATTCAATAGCTTAAACACACAGTTTAATCCTCAAACACAAGCGGGAGAGCAGGGTTAGGTTAACAAGACAAAAAATGGTTACAAATACGCAACAGTTAAATGTACAGGAACATAAGATGGATGAAAATGATAAAAATACCCATATCAACCACATGAACACAATGGTAACAAAATAATATACAAAATAAACATAAAACGGACAGAACAATTAGGACAATTGTTCATTTTTGTCCATTTTGTGGATTATTTTATTCAGTTTATGGATGAAGCCCTGCGATGAACTGACGACTCATCCAGGGTGTATCCTGCCTTCGCTGAAGTCAGCTGGGATAGGCTCCAGCATCTCCCCCCCCCCGACCCTCACGAGGATCAAGGGGTAGAAAATGGATGGATGTTCAGACGGCGTAGTGAATCGCAGGCTGACGAGAGGCCTCAGGGTGTCAGCGTCGAGCGCTAACACAACTTCACATCAGCGTCACAACAGTTGAGTCCCTCAGTGACACAGAAGAAGGTGACACATGAAATATGGAGGCGAGCATCTCCACTTCGTTACAGTCCACGGCGACGACTGTCACTGCTGAGCCAGTGTCGAACGTGTTTTAATCTGATCACTGTCTCTGCTCATCAGTCGACTGCGGCATGCTGTTGGTGCTCGGAGTCAAATAAAGTGAAACAGCGATGGAGCCCTAATGTGTACTGACACAGAAAAGTCATTAAGTACTGAAAATTAACGCTGCTATCAGCAAAATCTTAATATTCTGATCGGCTTTGCTCTAATTAGATAGAAGCGTAATACGAAATAATGAAAAGGAAATTGGAAAAACATTACGTAAAGGCATGACGGAACATTTTCATAGGTTTGGAGGAGATGGTTCTGTGATGTACCCTGGGAGGAATGATTTGGGATGAAGTCCGCTGACTGTGACTGAGCTGAGGAGTTTATCCACCGATCAGAATCGGTACTCAAGCAAAAGCACTGATACTTTCTAATTTTAGTGACTCGAGTAGAAGTACATACAGTAAACATAAATGCTTGAGTAAAAGAGTATCCTATAAGAAAACTACTCTAGTAAAGTAGTGAGTAACCTCTCACGATGTGGAATTTATTGCAGCCTCATATTGCATTCAAACAGCTATTTTGCTCATTTCGTTACCTTTTTTCAATTTCTGTTATGTTGTGTTAACTTATTTTCTTTTTGATTGTTTGTGCTTATGATGTTAATCTTATAATTAACTTGGCTATTTGGTTCAGTTTCCCTGATTATTTTGTTCATTTTTTTGTGAGTTTTGTTAACTATTTTAATTTGGTTACTCATTTTATTCATTTTATTCATTGTGTGTCATTCCTGTGCACTAATGTGTGGCATGAATCAACAACCTATGTGCTCATTTTTGGGAAGACGACAGATTCTTACGAACACAAGAAAAAGGTCTACTTCTAACACATCATATACTTCGTTTTCATCTGGTTCCCTCTTGTCGTTTTTCTTCTTGCATCTGTTGCGTTGTTTTTTTTTGTTTTCATCTTGTGTCATTTTTGTCTCACTGCATCTGTTTCACCTTGTACACTCATCATTCTCCTTATGTTATGTGCATCGTATGCTTTTTGCCTTTCTTCTTTTTCTTTCCTGTTTTTTTTTTGCATATCTATCTGAAATTACTGTTGTTTGTTCTTTTGTTTTAACTGTTGCATATTTTATATCGTTTTTTTCATGTTTTTCCATCTTGAGTTGTTCTTCTCACATCTGTTTCGTGGTTTTTGTCTTTACTTCCATGTTGCATTGTGTTATCTGTCTTATTGCATCTGTTTCATTTTGTTAATTCTTGTCCACTGCTCATCATTCCTGTTGCATCTGCTGTATTATCGATTTACATCTTTTAAAAACAGTTTAAAACCTGGTGTCTTGAAAAATAACATTTAAACTGAAATAAACAATTTGTCATTTATTGTGACAAATCACCTTTCAGCTGTTGTAACAGTATTGCCCTGCTGCATTTCACTCAGAAATGAAGTATTTATTTGAAATTTAAACTTTACAAGTGATGAAAACTAAATCTGCATCATTCAACATCAGCTAAATCAGATTAGTATGAACATTTTTGAAACATACCCTACACATATTGTCTGCCATGAAAACGAAGATCACCAGGATAACAAATGGTAGAGAATAACCCGGTCGTGTTTCCTCCTGCATCATTCTTTACTTTTCCTATACAGCAGTGATGGTGAGGTAGAATCGTTCCGTCATAAAGGTCCGGTGCTCTACGTCCCGCTGTGACCAAATGGGCTCCACACAGCAGGAAGGAGCAGGTGTCAGCATGCAGACATATGTGTCCCCTGTGACTTTGGAGGCTTTTTGTTCCGTCCTTCATTGATCTCAGTGGTGGTAGAAGTCTTCACATCCTTTACCTAAGTGTAGAGCTGGCTGATAAATCAATAATCCTTGTTATCATGACTCCTTGTGATATTATATGATAATTCAATCTGACAGACATTTTTTCTTTTGTCTCTGTAATGATGTTGGTCTCTTTGCACCCTATGTCATCTTCATCTTTTTGCTCTGAGTTCAGATTTGGCAGTATCCCTCAGCTCTACATAAGTGTCCTACAGCACATTGAAAACCTTCTTGAAAAAGATGAATTATGACCAACATTTTACGTAAGCTGGTGTGAAATGATGCTTGATTAATGCATTTGTTGCTACTTTTTAGGACGTTTTTGTAGCCAATGCAGGGGAGTTTATTTAGTTTAAGGAGTCATTTTTATCAGGCCTCAGGTCAGAGCTGTGCAGGGTGAAACCAAGACCAGCAGACACTGGTCTTGGTTTCACTGTGTTTCAAGTCCTTCTGCACATTCAGATTTATTGCAATGTTAGATATTTCTTTTAGATACGCCACAAGGTGCATTATCTGAGAAAGTCCATTAGTCCCCAGTATGATAAGATGAACAGCATGGTGACCTTGTATCAAAGGGTTTGACTGAATGTTACACAGTTTTTGACTTGGACTCAAGAATTAACCTGCTACTTTGATAACCAGAGGTCAAGGTCACTGTGCATCCTTAAATGTATGTGTGTGTGTATATATATATATATATATATATATATATATATATATGTGTGTGTGTGTGTATATATTCTGGGGGAACAGTTGGTTTTCTCTTTGAAGTTATGTAAATCTCATTATCAGTTGCTTGTAGTTGAGGACATTTGTCCACCACACATGACAGCATGGACTCCCATGGGTAGCCTTCCAATGGTGCCTTCAAAACGTGCGGACATTCATGGGTGTTGGGTTCCTGCATGCGGCCGGCACAAGATACTCTCGACTCAGGCAGATCCATTTCAGTATGATGATCAACATGGTGATGCAAAGACCTTTGACAATAGGCCAGACACTGAGGAGAAACTGAACGAATCCTCAGGTAGAAGCAGAGGAGTGCATCTATTGTGTGCATGTGCCGCACCCTTCACTTACTGTAAGAGCTGTCACATTCATTTATGTAACAGTCTCAGTGGAATACTACAAATATTTACTTCCTGCAGCCACACACTGCAGCATAGAAAAGGATTTCATTTGCAATATCATTTAAATACAAACATATGATCAAAGATAAGAAATTAGACACAGCTGCAGGCATGTATATAGTGCTGCAGAAATCACACATACTGTATTCTGGACCATTTGATTAGACTTCAGTGGGGTGGAGGTAATAAAATATCCAGTAGGTTTTTCGTCTGCTTCTGGAGTGGTATGTTTTCTTGAAGGTTTCTTAAAGTTTCACCATTCATCCAAGTGACTTCTTCGGTCCTGGAACTATTTATTTTGTCCCATTTTCCCTTCATAATCTTTCAGAGAAGACACAAATTGATGCATTAACAATTCATCAGAATATTTAAAAAAAAACAAATTGTTAATTACTATACTATTGTTACATATATTATACATGGCTATATGCAATCCTTCCAGGCCCTGTTGCAGAGATGCACACTGACAGCAGACACTGCCACCACCATACTTCACAGTGAAGACTAGGTCTGTTGTGATGATGTGGAGTGTTTGGTGTCCGCTAAACATAGTGTCTAGACCGATGGGTCTTTTCAGACCCAAAAACTTCCTTGTAGTTGACCTTAGTGTCCTCCACATGCCTTTTGGTGAACTCTAGCAGAGATTTAATCAGAGCTGTTTTCCTTTTGCTGCCTATATAAAGCTTTGACTGTTGAAGAGCTTACCCAACAGTTGCTGTTTGCACAATTTTTTTCCGTCTCAGCAACTGAACTTTTTAACTGTTTCAGAATTGTCATAGGTATGTTGGTGTCCTCCCTGATGAGTCTCCTTCTTGGGCAGTCTCTCAGTTTGTGAGGATGGTCTGCTCTAGGCAGAGCTATGCATGTGCCATATCTGTCTCTTAATGATTAACTGCATTAACTGAAAAGTCAGGGACATGGAAAGGTTTATTCTTTCATCCTTTGAGGCTCCTTTTACACTGACAGGGAGCTGGCACAGTTCCGGTTCGCGAACCTAATTCCAAGTGTTTATACCAACAAAAACTTGGTTCGGAACCTGGAACCTTGGCTTCCAGCTCGAACCAGAGAATAGTAGGTTCCTGAAGTATAAACCATGAGGACATGAGTGGCATACATGCCCACACAATATGTTGTAAAAAGAGCAGCATGAAGGAATCCACACAACCTGCTGCAACGTAGTCAATATACCAGTCGTCCGTCACGCAGCATACTGTACTTCACCTTCTTGTTCTTCACCTCCAAGCATGGTTTTGGATAACTCACGCAGTCTGCTATCATGGTAATGTTTACGGCCACACAAAGGCGTATTGTTTACATCCGCAATTAATATCAGGAGGACCACCTTGCTAATGACGCAGTTGTGATTTGGGTAATCAATCTCAAAACTGGTGTAAATGTGGGCCGGTTCACTAGATGGCACCAAGGTTCCAACGACACCAGTTCACGAACCATCATTCATTTGGTTTTAAATGGGCCAGAATGTTCTTTTTTCTTTGTAGTGTAGTGTATGTCTCAATACTGATTCACCAGTGACTGGACCTTCCAGGCACAGGCAAATTAGAAAAAAACTAGGTAAATTGGGAGCAAAATAAAACAAACATTGAACAAATAGTCAAGAAAATGAACAACATAAACAACAAAATGAACAAAAATAATGGCCAAAAATAATCAAAGAAACAAAAATGAACAAAATAAGCGACAAATCTTGCAACAAGCTAATCTTGAGAATGACATGAAGTTTTTTGTTGATGCTTGATGTTTTGTTTTTTATACATCGGGTTCTGAATATGCCACTTTATTGATGATCATTAATGTGCATTTTACATTATCACCTGTAGATAAATAACCTGTGAGGATGCTGCAAATGCCGCATTGTGAAGTTACTCACTACATTTGTACTCTTACTCAAGCACTTATTATTATGAGTACTTCAGTCATTTTCATTATAAAGTAAAAGTGTCTGTTTACCATTAATTCATTCTTGTCTCATTGTGCCTTTTACTTTATTCTTCATCATCTCTACAATAATTAACATCATCAAACTCCTCCTCTCGCTTCATTAGGACAATAAATCTATTTATCCTATTAGTCTTATATCATTTTCTTTGATGTTTCATGATCCAAGAAATCTTTGGATCCTGCCTCCTTGGGAAACTGACGTTAATGCTCAGTTTTTGTGTCCCATTTTTTTTTAACGTCTGCTTTTTTGAAATCCAAAATACAATAGTTGCCAGTGACAAAGCACTTCTAAGAACAGTGACATCCATCCAGGAAGGATGTAGGAGGAGGACTTCATTTTCCACCGGGCTATGTTATGCAAAAGAGATCATATTACATGATTCTATCCAAAAAAGATGTATATTTTAGGATCAAAATAACTCATATGGTGAAAATGAAGTATTTTCCAGCTTCACAGGTAACTTGACTGAGTACAGACGTAAAGTTATAGACATTAAATAATCAGGGAAAGTGAATGAAGTGCAGCGTGTGTGTGTGGAAGAAGCCATTCTCGAGTTCCCACCTCCTCCTCCTCCTCCTCCTCCTCCTCCTAAAAAACCACATCCATATTTGTTTTCTTCTCCTGATGACAGGGAGCCCACAGGCATCTACCTGTCCTAATTTCGGACACTGTGATTGGTTCCCGTGAAGTTCATCTACAGCTCTTAGACTCTGAGGATCTCAGATGAGCAGCTCAGTGCAGAACTGACATATGGATTTAAACTGCTGAAACTTTTATGGCATTAATTACAATAAGGATGAGGACGTTTTATTTCACAGTCGCCTTATTTTCTGTCATGCAGGTAATGATAATTCTCATTTCATTTCTTTCTATAGTGCATTTATTTTGTATATTTCATCATTTGTTTTATATACTTCCACTTTTTAGATACAACATGGTACTGTAGCTGCTACAGGTGAGTGTTAATGCAACACATACAGATTTAGTGATTCTTTATCATACAGATGGGCAATCAAAGGATAATTACCATGATAGGTGCAGGGTTTAGCAAATTCATTAGACCACCTGTTCTATTTGTCTCCAGCATCACAAAGTGCTTAAATGCAGACTCTTTCCTTTGCAGTCACTTCAACACGTTTTACCATTTTGAATAAGAGTGAGGAATTTCAAACTGAATTTCATGCTCAAATTGGAGCTGACACACTGGACTTAACAATCATTCAGCCATTAAAACTCACATTTCTGTTCAGGAATCCAAGTAAATAACTGTCATTTGGCTTCTGAAGTAAAAATAATGATGTGCTTTACTATTTTCTCGGCTTTTTCTAATAAAACAGTAAATGCCAAAATTGATGTATAACAACAGCAATAGCAATTCTATTGTAGCTTATGCAAACTGGTGGATTAACCATAACAATAACATAAAAATAAATGATTGTGATAATTACTGGGACAGCTGTGGCATAAGCAATTCACCGGATGGTGGTCTAATACACTTGTTAAGCGCTGTACATTTTAAAGCATAATATTTGACACTAGAGCAACCAGAATTTGCTGCATCCCTAAAACAGCCCAATGGGTCAAATTTACCCAGGTATCATTTCTACTCTGCAAAAATGTCATTGCATGAATAAAGTCTTAATTCATACCATGAATTTATTTAATCATTGGCTATATTCTGGTCCCTGGTTTTTTAATTAAGCTGCTAATTACTTTGCATCATCTTTAGTATAAAATGTCACTTTATTTGGATCATAAATCTCTGTCTCTGATCTATTGTAAACTGTTACATGTGATTTGATATATTTTTCAGATCACACACAACAAACACTGATGCATAAAACCTTGGGATATGTAAAAAACATGCATTTCATAAGTGGTAACTTTTACCCAGTGGCTGTTGTATGTGTCTTTGTCGTTAACCTGGATTTATCATGACTATATTAAACAATATGGAGTGCAAAATAACAATTTTATCAAAAGTCACAAACTTGGGGGTCTTCTACATTTTTAGTGAAACAGTGGTGAACAGCTGAGAACCAGCCGTGGGTATATTTGATCCACTGGCTGTTCTAGTACTAATGAATATGAGTGATACTTTACTCCAGAGCTGGGCAATAAGTCAATAATTACCATGATATTAATCCATGATGATTTGTTGAAATAATATGTTTTTTCTTTTGTGTCTGATGACAACAGATTTTGTTTTGTATGCTGCTACATTAAATCAAAATAAATCAAAGGAAGAAAAAAGTAAAGTCAAACAGGATTTTTTTTTCCACCTGTTATGTCATATTCTTTTTTCATCTTTTTTTTACTTTGTTAATGATTTCTCTGCTTTCTTCAGCTTTTACTCAAGGTCAAAATTGAGCTGTTAAACTGCAATAAAATAATGACTTATCATTGAACCCTTAAAGACTTAGGTAGAAGAGTTTTTTGAGTTCCCGATTCTCGCATAATTATTTGATTTTCTAGCTTCTTGTAGCAGAGCATCATAAAGTTGAATAGTGCCAATTTATCATTTGCAAGAATTTCCTGATGATTTTGCAAATAAATAATAGCAAATTTGAAAGATTTTTGACTGGACTGGGGGCAGCCATTTGGATCTTTGAAGGTTGATTATTAATATAATGAGAACATTGTTGCTGTATTGCCCAGCTCTACTTTACTGTATAATCTAAAATATTAACATATGATTAAAGATTAAGATTGAGATTAGAACTTTTCAAAAATTTGAGTTTAAAGTTGGAACATATGAAAGAATATGAACTTTACAAAACTAAATAATTAACCTCAGTTCAAACAAGTAGAAGAATTAAAGCCAAAGCAGTAGTGAAATACTGTGGCAATAAATTAACACCATTTAAGAGTAAAACCTCCTGAAAACATGCACATTATGATGTAAGTAAAAGTAAGATGGAAATGTAAAGGTCGACATTTTCAGTACTGTTGCCTACATAACAAAACAGTTCAGACACATAAGATGCTGTTGTTATTGTTGGAGCAAATTAACACTTATATAAGGATGAAAACACAACAGGAGCCTGTGAACAGGTTTTCACCATTGGAGGGAACATTTTCACTATACTATTGGTTTTGGGAATAATAAAGTGGGTATTTTCAATCAAATGATTTAATTATATTTTTGTGATTAAATTGTCTTACACAGTTGTAGGCTTTGTTTGAACACTAGAGGGGCATATGATAATTTACCTTTTAGCAATGAACACTTCATTTTCGTGAATTGTTGATGCAAATGAGCACAGAAATGAATGAAAAACGACAAAATAATTAATCAAATGAACAGAAATTAAGAAAAAAGAACATTCTTTAGTAAAATGAAAACAATATAAGCAACAGCATTAAAAATTGAATTTGAAAAATATTCAAAATAAACGCATATGAACAAAAAAGAAAATGATAACAGCAAAATATTATTTTTGTGGGGTAGGGCAATGTCATCTAAATTTATTTGAAATAAAAATACAAAAAATGTACAGAATTTTTAAAAAAAAGAACAAAGATGCAAAAAGCACGCAACACATAACAATGCACTAAATGAACAATACAAGGATGAAAATGAACAACATAAGCAACAAAATCAACAAAGCTGAATAAAGACAAATAGCATTTATTAACAAAATGATTGAAAAAATTGTATTTCAATAAAGCATGGTTGTTGCATCTAAATTTATAACAAATTAAAGGAAAAAATGTAACTTTCAAAAAAACAACAAAAATGAACAACATAATCAAGAAAATAAGCAAAAACTCACATAATAATCCAGTGAATGAAGAATACAAGGATGAAAATGAACACTGTAAGCAACAAAATGGACAAAGTTGAACAAAAACAAATCCCTTACTATAGCAAAAATGAACAAAATGCTAACAAAAAATTAATAGGCATTCTTATTTCACTAACGTAGTTTCATACTATCTAAATTTACAACGAATAAATGAACAAGAAGTGAACATAATTTTCCAAAAAGAACAAAAATGAACAAAATGATCAAGAAAATGAGCAAAACTCACATAATAATGCACTAAATGGACAAGACAAGGATGAAAATGAACAATAACCAACAAAGTGGATGAAGTTTAACATATATATGAACGTGCTCTACGTCATTTTTAGTCTGTTTCACACCTGTTGCTCATTTCTTTTAGTCTTATTTATGTACCCCAGTATAAATGTATTGCCTTGTGTGTCTATTTCAGGATGTAGTATTCAGTCAGCAACATCTGCATCAGCATCAACATTAGACGTGACGTGGAGCTCCTACGATGGAGCTGCATTTTATCAGCTGAGATTAATAGTTGTGAACTCCACCACTATTGCCACTGTGGTGGTGACAGAGTTTGCTCCCTCAACAGAGAAGCAGGTCTATGGTTTGCAACCAGGAACCAACTATGAAATTGTACTTGAGGTATTTGGTGTCGGATTCAATCTTCTGTGCAGTGTCTCCTACTTCACCATGACAGGTAAAGACAAAATCTTTTAGTTCAGGGGTCTCAAACTCATGCCATAAAGGGCTGAGACCCTGCAGTTTTTCTATCTGACCAGTCACTAAAGCAGGTGATTTCACTGATCAGCAATCAGCGTGGAAAGCTCATCAGTCAAATCTACTGGTTGGAAAGAAAACCTGCAGGGTCTCGGCCCTCTATGGCATGAGTTTTAGACCCCTGCCTTTGCTCCTCTTTATGAAACAGAAGTATCCCCTTGATTAATCATATCTTCTGCTCTCATAGTGCCTCCAGTGTCTCAGCTCACCCTTGCCCAAGCTATTTCAAGTACAACTATACAATTTGAGTGGTCTGAAGCGACAGGGGCAGAGAATTACACCGTGGTTGTGGTAGTATTTGGAACTTCTCAGACTATCACTAAGACTTTTACTAGTCTTTCTGGAGAAGTAGCCACCCTCTCTGCCACTACAACATACAACTGTTATCTTTACTCCTCCAACAGTGCCGGAAGGAGTGCTTCTAGTTCTGTAAAGACAGTTATCACATGTAAGTCCATATGTATACACCAGAATATGTGAACATACAACCAGCAATTTATGAATGCATGTGAATAACAAGTGTGTCTTGTCCTTGAAGTGTTCCCGCCACCAACCAATGTGGCCCTTGCATCAACGAGCGGGTCCACTGTCCAGTTGACTTGGAGTTCTGTAGTTGGCGTCCTTCAATACCAAGTGACTGTGACAAACGACAACTCCAACAATAGTCCAGTTACCCACATTACTTCAGCTTTATTCATGGCTATCTCTGGTCTGGAGCCTTGTTCCACATACATTTTGGGTGTATCATCGGTCAATGCCTTCTTAGTCCCTGGAGAGCCAGCGACTGTTACACATATGACTGCCAGTAAGTACTGGACCTCTAGGATTCACTTGCCTCAGTACGTTCAATCTGACGTTAAAACTGCAGTGTGTATGAATTAGGGGACTCTAAATGAAAGCAGTTCAATAAAACATACAGTTTATCACATAATTGTTATTCTTATTAATATTGACCTTAAATAATAACTTGTTTTGTTAAACTTTGAATTAACCATTTATATCTTCGTACGCAGATTCTGCCATTTGAAGGGTTTTTAATATTATGTTTTGTGCAACATACAGTACCTCCTCTATAGCAATATCTGCCCAGTATCAATGTTTTTGTGGGAATTCTTGAAATTTTAGCATAATTTCCAGGAAAACACTTAAGAATGACCTCTGGGTTTTTTTTTTTCTCAAATTACTTCATATTCTAGCTAGCACATATGGTCAAAGGGCTTTAGCTTTAAAATCTATGACCACTGATGACCATTAGATGGTGCCTGCAAAAAGCCTGAATCCATAGGCTTGCAAAAAGTCAGAGTCCAGCTGGTTTCATTTGTTTCATATGGGCTCTATGATGTGGTCTGTCTTTATTATTGCTCAGAAGGCATGTTTGTTACTATGTTGGCCATTGACTGACTTGTGAACTTTTCAGAACTTCTGTTCATTGATTTTTGAACAGGCAGCTTGGATGGACAATAGTTACACTTTTAACTTCTTGCAATTTAAATATTTGATGTGAATTACTGTACACCTCAGTGAGCTAACGTTTAGCCATAGGCATAGATTTCAGGGTAGATGATTATGTACAAGCAATGACAGATTTGTCTAATTTTGTCTCTTGTTTTGTTTCATTCACTTGTTTATTTTCTTCTATTCCTTGATTATTTTGATTATTATTATGCATTGTCTTGACTGATTTCTTAATTTTGATGCTTTGTTTATCATTTTTGTTAGATTTTTCTTGATTATTTCTTATATTTGCACTCATTTTGTTGCTTATTTTTGTCCATTTTGTAAATTATATGTTGCATATTATTATTATTGTTGCTGTTTTTATCATTTTTGAGAGTATTTTTATTTTACTTATTTTTTAAATGATTTGGTTCATTTTCATTCATTTTCTTGATTATTTGGTTCATCTTTACTCATTTTCTTAATGTTTAGACAAAATCTTCAGCCTAGTTTTTGGCATTAGCTCTCCTATCCCAGATCCACCTATTTTCTTCAAATATGGTCATGTCTGGCTCCCAAAAGCCAACATGACTGAGAATTACGGTTTTTAAACTTCTCTCAACCTCTGGTTTCTGAATTGTATCTGATTTTGGATCGTCGCTGGTTCAGTACAGAGCACCGCAGATGGAGCAAATAACATTTCTGAATGTGTTAACCTTCCTAGATTCCTGTTTTTTACAGGAAACACATACATATGGAAGAGCAAAAAGCACCCTGTGAGCCCACTTATGGGGATTTTTTTACCAGAAATCCTCAAAAAGACAAACCAAACACAAATGCAGTCTTTTTAATTTGACATTTATACCAGCCTGTCTGAGATGAGGTTCATTCACTTGGTTGCAATCTGCAGCTACCACTGAATTCAGCTAGATGTTACAAACTGAACCTTTAAGATGAACAAATACGGAATGCATTTCTCTCATCTGCTGTTTTTCGTCTTCAGCCATAAGCTCAGTGACAACAATCAGCATTTCCTATAGCTGCTCCAACGCCAGGGTGACAGTGACTTGGACTTTGGTGGTCGGGGCCACCAGCTACAGGGCCACAGCTGTGGATGGCACTGGAGCAGCCCGTAACTGTACATCAAATTCCACCGACTGCGAGATCACAATGCTCAAATGTGGTGAGAAGTACACTGTCCATGTCACAGCCATTTCCGATGACTGTGAGAGCACTTCCAACTTCTCCAAGCAGTTTGACACAGGTGAGGACAGCACACTATCATTCCCTCTTTTTTAATCATGTCTGTATATATTTCACACATGTATGCCATACTCCTCATTTTACCTCAGGTGTTCCTCACTATCACAAACACTGCTCAACATTTCTTAAGCTCAGTATCACAAACTTTCCCTGTAACTCTGTCCTATGAAACATGGTTTAAGATCCTCCCATTGTGTCGGAAGCTTTTTCTCATGCTTGGAGCAGACACACACCCTCTCATTAGCAACCAAGACCTGTCATCCAATACCAGTCAATTTAAAGCTCTATACAGACTATTGAAGCCACAGAGTTGTTTCAAAGGTCAGCTATAGTCCCCATATTTCCTGTAATTTTTCATTTCATTTTTGTCTTTTCCAGTCCCGTGTGCTCCTGCTAATCCTATGAGCCTATATGAATGCTCAGGAAATGTGGTTCTTTATAGCTGGGAGTCCACCAACAACACCCTTTACTATGTTGCCAGAGCTGAGGACCAAAATGGCCAAATCACTGAGTGCAGGACTCTTGGCAACACATGTTTCTTCCTTAATATAGGCTGCGGACAGCACTACACTTATACAGTGTATGCTGTCACCTCTGAATGTAACAGCGAAGTCAGTTCAGCTCAGTTTGTCCAGACATGTGAGTAGCTTTTGACTGTAACTGTTTACATGGTCAAAATGTAGTCTGTTTTCCATACTGTATTAAACCCATGATAGTCTTGTACTTTGAAGAAAGGCTTGATGATGTCCTGTATTTTTCATACTGTTACTGTTACAAATACTGTACCTAAAGTACAACATGGATTTATTGCATTTATCTTTACAGTTCCTTAAATACTTTTGTCTTCCCTTTCTATTAGCTCCTTGTCTACCAACAAATACAAGAACAGCATCTGAGTGTCGCTCTGACCAGTTGGTCATTACCTGGGATCCTGCAGCTGGAGCTCTTTCTTACACTGTGGAGGTAGTGGGAAACAATGTAGACCAATTCAACTGTTCCTCCTCTGGCACTAACTGCTCAGTTCACGGCATACCATGTGGTGAACACCTTAGTGTGTGGATCACAGCCTCCAATGACAACTGCGTCGCCCCCAGGGTGATGGGACAAGCTGCTCAAACTGGTGTGTAATATGAGCGCTGGGATAAATATATATTATTTCTGTGAGATGCAACTTCACTGCTGTTTAAGGAAAGACTGATCTGAGACACAACTCTACTTTCTCTCCAGTTCCCTGCAGCCCCACCAACATGTCAGTAGAAAGCAACTGCAGCCAAGATTCAGCCAAAGTTAACTGGATATCAAGCATCGGTTCTGTTTTTTATATTGCCATTGCTGAGGATTCAAATGGACGATCTCACAGTTGCATATCAATGGCCACAACCTGCAGCATCACAGGCCTGAGTTGTGGAACAAATTACAATGCTACTGTCATTGGTTCAAATGTGTTGTGTAACAGCTCTGCCACGGAGCAAGTCACCTTTATGACAGGTATATCAAAGGTTGGATCACATAAAAACTGTATCTGTGATATGGACTGAATGGACTGAAATGTTAATTTCAAATCAAAAATCTGTTGTTTTTTTTCCAGCACCTTGTCCTCCAACAAATATTGCGGCGCACAGAGACTGTAGTGCCAACAGTTTTCTGATTGTCTGGCAGAATCATCAGTCCCAAGGACAATACACAGCAGTTATGGAGGATCAGACTGGAACTCAGCTCAGCTGCACGAGCAGCACAAATAACTCCTGCACAATTTCCTCTCCACCCTGTGGAAAGACATTTAATGTCACTGTCTCCTACAACAATGGACACTGTTCTTCTTCATCAACAACTATCACCGTGGAGTCAGGTAGAAAATTAACAGGGATATAACTTTTTAGGACAGATGTGGAAAAAGTACCCACATATTGATTCTTTAGTTAACTTAAATAAAATAACAATCTGATGATGTAAAATACTCTATTACCAGTTACTTAAGTAAATGTACCCATAAATTACCAGCATAACGTAGAAAAACTGTTCAAGCACAAGGATTGGCTTGTTGCCTTAAATGATTAATACTGAAGCAATGTACCAGGGCAACATGATACTGTGGTAACCACTGAAGGAGCAGCTAGTAAGATCTACTTTACATCTGAGTTATTTACAGAGACACTTGACAAATGTGAACGATTATCACATGATTAATGGGGCAGGAAGGAAGAAAAATTTGTCTTTTTTAGTTTTTACACTGACACTTACTGATGGATTTGAACATTTATTGAAATGAACCATGCATGAAGCTTAGTGGGAGAAATCTTTATTGGGTGAAGGTGGATACAAATCTTATATATGTGAAATGGGCTGTGGATTCACGATGTTACATGTATGACAACAGAAATTAAAAATCACTAATTTAATCTTTACGACTGTGTTATATTCATATGACTTTTTAAACCAAATTTCAATCTTAAAACTAATTATAACTATAGCTTTTAAATAAATAGTGTAAACAGAACAGTTGCAGATGCTTAAAAACAATACATTTTATGGGCCAAAAATTATTTGTTAAGACTGATTCTGTTGGACGCTTGAGCCTTGATTGTCTGATAATCATATTTAGTTTATGAATAATTATTAAAGGTCCAGTGTATATTACTTAATAGGGTCTAACTCCAACATATTCATAAGTGCATAATCATCGGTCATCCTTCTTGTGTTAACACCGGTATCCATATTTGAGTGTGTAAGAGAGCTAATACATCCTTATTTAAAAGTCCAAGAAACAGGCAGAGCAGACAAACCAAACAGTCTGCTGCAGTCTCCAACTTTACCACAAGATGGGGCTAAATATTACACACCGAGCCCCTCTGGCAGCTGTAAGTAATTTGTCCTATTATGTCACAGGTCCTTGTCCACCAAGTGCAATTGAAGCTGTGATAGACTGTGAGTCCGATTCCGCTCTCATCTCATGGCAACCGGGTGCTGGTGCTCTATCATATGTTGGTGAATTGAGCGCTCCATCGGGTCACACTGTCAGCTGTAGCACCAACCACACAAACTGTGAAGAGAGCCGGCTGCAGTGCGGAGAGCAGTACAATGTCAGTGTAACGGCTGTAGGCGTGAGCTGTAACAGAACCCTTCAAATGCCAGGACACCTCACTACAGGTACAGTTCATGTTTGGGTCATTTCTAGTCAAATGTAATCAACTAGTTTCATCTTTTGTAAATCAGCAATCATTTAATGTTGTAACTGACAGAAAAGCAATTTGTTTCCTTTTTACAGTGCCACGGTTTTTTGTTTTTTTTTTTTTTTACAATAAAGGTCCCAACAAACTGAGATTTTAGTGTATCTGTCTATAAATTAGAAAATTGAGAGCAATTAAAATTACAAACTATATATATTACTATGATGCTACAAAGCAGTAATATTATATTAACATACATGTGTCAATTTGCATCAGTAATTATACAGTTATTATGCATTTGGTCACGAATAGTCTGATAGCTTTTTAATACCTATTGTGAATTTAACCTGACTGAGCCATCTGTTATTTCTGTTTAAGGTTTAGGTCTGTTACACTAAAAATCCAGCGAATGTTGCTAGTATGCATTTTCAATTCTCGTTCTTATAGAACTTAGCAACAAAAAAGTCAATTCAGGCATGAGGACCATTTTCCCAAATTTTTTATAATAAGCATATATAGATTTTGGCATGTCATATTGTTTCATATCTGTAACATAAGTAATACTTTATTTGTATTGTCATAACCTGTCTCTCAGAGTGCCACACTGTGTGTTTGAATGAAAACCCAAAAGTTTTATTTAAGAAAAGCAAAGGCAATATATACAGCATAAGGTAATTAATCAATGAGAACATCAGTCTATCAGTGGTGTAGACTGTGCAGCGGTGGAGTAGTGTGTGTAAAGTGTGCAAACTAAACAAAAGTAGAACATCAGGAAAATGTCGCTGCATCAGAGAGGGTGCGGCTGCAGAACAGTAGAGAGAGAGCGAGAATGAGTGAACAGATCAGCTTTAATCCTGCAGGGACACCAGGCCCAGGCGTAACCCAATGGCACTGATGAACCACCACTCTCAAAATCAGCTGTTTAGAAAAATGGGTCCTCAGCACAGAGGGGTCACCACAGCATGGCATTTTTCAAAAAGAATGTTTTACAGAAAAACATGGTCATCACACCTTAGATTAAAGAGGATTAAAATGCACTTCAACAGAAATAGAAACAATACAAACAGTCAGTTCCACAATTTGAAAACTGATGCAACATTGTCACAAGTGTTAAAAGCTCTTTAAAATTGTGGAATTGTATTTATGCTAATCTAATTAAAGCTGACGCGTATTACAAAATAAAAAAACTTCCAGTCATTTGCTGTTAATGATATATTTGATGTTATTTAATTAATATAGGTACAGTATGTTTAAATATTTTTGGTATTTTTTATTTGTTCTACTAAATGGTTGAATTTGCTTTTTCCTGTAAAATTAGTGAAACTAAGATAATAAATGTACACTTTTTTGGAATTAAATACATAATATACTATATATACAACATTCACTATTATTAAAAATATATGTAGGATTAATTTGCAAAAACAGATGCATAGCAGAACACCAATTTAGAAAAAAATCTGGTAACAGTTGAAGGAATAGATGATTAACACTGTGGTCCTTTAGGATCCAAAATCCTTTCTTGTGCATCTCCGCTCTGCTATGTCATTTCTACTCAGTCAAAGACATCCAGCTTTAGTTTGATTGATATTACTTGGATATGCATATCGGTACATTTCCAATCCTGTTGCTGACCGTCTACCTCCGCACCTCTGTTCCCTTTAGAGGCCTGTGTTCCCACGAGTGTCTCTGTCCAGTACAACATCAGCATGGCCCATGTGACTTGGGGTGCAGCTAAAGGTGCCAGCTCTTACTCTGTAGAGGCTGTGACGGACCTCGGTCTGACTGAATCCTGTACCAGCACCAACACCGACTGCTACCTGACTGGGTTGCAGTGTAGTCAGACCTACAACATCACTGTGAAAGCAAACAGCCCGGTCTGCAATGACTCTCAGCCCTCCGAAACCTACCTCCTCAAGACAGGTTTGTCACTGTGTCAGAAAAGAACTTGTGACATATTGACATTCTACTTTATGCATGTGTTAAAAAGATGTTTTCCTTTCATTCAGTGCCCTGCCCACCCACCAATATCCAGGCCAGCATGGACTGTGAACAGCTTACTGCGAGTGTGTCCTGGGAGCAGAGTGACAACGCAGAGGGTTACATCGCTTACCTTGACAGCCAGAATGGGCACTCCACTTCCTGTTCTGCTACAATACTAGAAACCTCTTGTGCTGCCTCAGGGCTGATGTGTGGCACAATGTACGACGTCTGGGTCAAAGCCCTGGGAGTTCCATACAACAGCTCTGCTAGCACTGTGATAACCCTTATGTCAGGTAAAGGCAAATGTTCAGATACTGGAGCAAATAAGTTGGGCTCACAACCTATGGTACATAAACCTCACTTCTGAGTGTTTAAAAAAGAGAAATAAATAAGAAAATCATGACAAAAACAGAGGAAATCTGTCAGCTGTAATGTAGGAAGTAGTCACATTCCATCTCTTTTGTGTCTGTTTTAAAATTTTGTTCATTTTGTTGCATCATTAGACTTGTATTCAGATCAGTTTTTTTTTTAGCCTGTTTAGGCACAAATAACTAGTTTTGTCAATTCAAAAAGGCAGTTTAAGCTTTAATATCTTTTGAAGCTGCTAAGTTGTTAATTTTTTGTTCTTTTCTAAACTTTCCCGTTGTTTCCCCAGCTCCATGCCTACCCTCAAACATCGATGTGCAGGTGAACTGTGCTACAGATGGAGCTGCTGTGGTCTCCTGGAGTGCAACTCTGGGTGCAGCAAATTTCTCCATCACTGCAGATGTCAGTGGAAGTGTTCAAACTCTGTGCATGACCCAGCAAGACAACTGTAATGTGACTGGTTTAAGTTGTGGGGAAACTTACAACCTCACCTTCACTGCCAGCAACCAGCAATGCAGCCTCACCTCACCAATGTATCGAAACCTCACTACACGTGAGTTTAGTTTGATTCAAATCCTCACTACTACTAAGTGATGATCTGGTTCAGAAACTGACATTAGTCCCTTCTCATCCCTCTCTAGGTCCTTGTCCTCCTGACCAGGTGAATGTTGACTTACCGTGTGGCTCCCATACTGCAGAGCTAAGCTGGGAGCACAGGTCTGATGTTGACCTGTACAAAGCAAGTGCAGTCAAGCAGTCAGGAGGAGAGGTGCTGCGGTGCAACTCTATTACCGGTACCTCAATCTGTCAGTTCCCTAATTTAGACTGTGGAGAGACATACGACTTTTTTGTGGAAGCACACTCTCAAGGCTGCTGCAGCGAGCCCAGTGCCACAGTTTCTATCCAGACAGGTACTGCTGATGTTAACAACTTTTATTGTGTTCTTTGTATTCCTTTAGTCAAAAAATATTTGGCTATCTTTGTTGCTTAATTCATACAAATATTTAGCATTGTTTTCACTGCAAATATACACAACGTCGAGGCCTGCATAGCTTCTTATAGTCACAGTATCCCACTTCTAAGTAAGAAGTGGGATACATGCAGATTTTATATTCAACCATTTCCTTTTGAAGTTAGTTGGAAAATCTGTAGCATCTACCCATAATGGTGTTTATTGTAGTTTCATATTTAAATAAATATACCAAAACACTGCAGTACAGAGGACAGAAAACTGAAAATGCTATTGCAAAGAATTCAAATATTTTCTTTGGTTGCATTTTTTTGATTTCCAATTTTTTATTTTAATTTACCCTTTTCTCCTTAATCTTTCAGACCCTTGTGAGCCTGTGATTGTATCGGCTGTTTCACCCTGTCAGAGTGAAAATGTCATTATCACTTGGAACCAAGCAGCTGGTGTAGAGCATTACTTAGTTACAGCCACAGGGAATCTTGAGTATGTGGAAAACTACAATATAACTGAGACCACTCTGTCAGCTGCACTACCATGTGGACAAAACTACACGATCACAGTCCAAGGACGAGGCAGCCGGTGTGACAGCAGCCCCAGCAGCCCTGCTTTTGTCAAAACTAGTACGATTTTGACTTTTAGATATAACACCTGTTCGTTGTTGACAATATTCTTGTCTTTTAAATGTGTATTTTTGACTGTGACCCCCTCTGTCCTCCGTTTGCAGCTCCATGTATCCCTCTTGGTGTGATGACTGTGGTAGACTGCCAGGCTAACACGGGATCTGTCCAATGGCTACCCAGTGATGGCGCTAAATCATACATAGCCACAGCTACTGGCCTTGATGGACATACTCATGAGTGCTCCACCAATGTGATCTCCTGCACCTGGAATGACCTCCACTGTGGGGAAGAGTACACAGTTACAGTGACAGCAGAAGATGACAACTGCACCAGCCTGGCCAGTAACAGCACTGTCATCCACATGGGTGTGTGATCTTATCTCTGTTTAATAAGCTCTGCTTAATGTGCTACTCATCCCTTTACAAAATAGCAGTGTTGTTTAGCTGTGTTTAAAAGCTTTTTATCGTACGGATTCCTTTTGTCAAAAAATTGATTTTGCTATCATTGTCACTTAGTTTTATAAGTATTCAGCATTTTTTCATTGCAAATAAACTTTACACTTGGGGAATTCATTATATACACAAAGTCAAAGCCTGTATAGCTTCTTATAGTCACAGTATTCCACTTCTAAGTAAGACTACACATGCAACTTTTCTATTACACATCTGCTTTTGTATTAGTTGAAGTCTATAGCATCTACCTATACTGATATTTGTTGTATTAAGTAATAAGTGTTAAAAAAAAACACTGCAGTATTAAGGACATATACAACTGAAAAAGGTATTGCAAAGTTAATGCACCATGTACTCTGGTAGTATCCGCATTTAAAGAATTAAATATTTTCATTCTACTTTTTTTATTTAAAAATATCTCTTAAAATAGCAGTGTTTGCTGACTCAAACCCTATCTGCTCCTATTTCTCTTTAATCTTTCAGAACCTTGTGAGCCTGTGATTGTATCGGCTGTGTCATCCTGTCACAATGGAAGTGTCGAAATCACTTGGAACCAAACAGATGGTTCACAGAATTACTTAGTTACAGCCACAGGGAATCTCGGCCATGTGGAAAACTACAATATAACTGAGACCACTCTGTCAGCTGCACTACCATGTGGACAAAACTACACGATCACAGTCCAAGGACAAAGCAGCTGGTGTAACAGCAGCTACAGCAGCCCTGCTTTTGTCAAAACCCGTACGATTTTGACTTTTAGATATATCTCCTGTTCTTTGCTGACAATATTCTTGTATTTTTGACTGTGATCCCCTCTGTCCTCCGTTTGCAGCTCCATGTATCCCTCTTGGTGTGATGACTGTGGTAGAGTGCCAGGCTAATACGGGATCTGTCCAATGGCTACCCAGTGATGGCGCTAAATCATACATAGCCACAGCTACTGGCCATGATGGACATACTCATGAGTGCTCCACCAATGTGCTCTCCTGCACCTGGAATGACCTCCACTGTGGGGAAGAGTACACAGTTACAGTGACAGCAGAAGATTACAACTGCACCAGCCTGGCCAGTAACAGCACTGTCATCCACATGGGTGTGTGATCTTATCTCTGTTTAATAAGCTCTGCTTAATGTGCTACTCATCCCTTTATAAAATAGCAGTGTTGTTTGGTTGTGTTTAAAAGTTGCATTATATGTAAAAACTTTGTTTTGACCACCATACTTTTGATTTTTCAGCCTCCTGTGTGCTTCAGAATGTGGTGAGCTTTGTGGACTGTGCACTCAAACTTGTTTCTCTGAG
This sequence comes from Pseudamia nigra, assembly GCA_029823295.1. Taxonomy (NCBI): domain Eukaryota; kingdom Metazoa; phylum Chordata; class Actinopteri; order Kurtiformes; family Apogonidae; genus Pseudamia; species Pseudamia nigra. Next base: position 23,496 of record JAQQAE010001352.1, read on the forward strand.
CTGGAATGCTACTAACCATACACAGATGTACATAGTATCAACCCAGCCAAGCAACGGTGCAGCTGAGATTACAACAAGCAACCTAACAGTCAACTATTCTAACTTAACCTGTGGACAAACCTACAACCTCACAGTCATACCAGAGAACCAGCACTGCCCTCGCAGTGCCAGTGCATCAACTGACATAGAGACATGTAGGTTTTACATCTCTGCTTTCATGTGAAGCAATAGTCAGATATGAATTTATTTGACTGAAAACCTGAATGTATAAACAAGAACTTTTGGAATGAAAAACCATGTTTTTCTTTTTGTTTCTAGGGCCATGCCCAGTTATGGGAATTTCTCCAATGTATGACTGCCTCTCTGGCAATGCCACAATAAACTGGCAGCTCAGTAGTGGGGCAGACTCTTACACAGCCACCGTGCAGACCGGTTCTGGCATCTCAAACACATGCATATCTCAGTCCAGCGGCTGCAGTGTCAGTGGTCTGGCCTGTGGACACAACTTCTCTGTGTCTGTCACAGCCTCCAACCAGCAATGCAATGTCACCAGTGAAGCAACAAGTCTGCAGTCAAGTAAGACCTAAACACACTTTGATAGACAAACAGTATTTATGACCACATGTTGATCAATAAATGCTCACGCCTTTTAAAGCTCATTTGTTGCAATAGAAATCATGGGAGGATTTGTCAATTTTATATATTTTTTTATACTTTTGCAGTATTGCAGATACTATAAATGACAAATGTTAAAAAAGAGTTTGTAAAAAGCAGCATCTTGAAGGACACTTCTCCGACTGTGTACATGTAAAATGAACTGAACCTCATGTCAGTATTACAGCGTAACATAAAGAACATTAAACCAATCAGTTCTCAGATAAAACAAATATGTGATACAGTGAATAATAAAATTTGACACCAAATAACTATTTCCCCCTCAAGGGCTTTAAAAGTAAAGTAAGGAGCCTATTTTTGAAAAAGCAGATGTAATAGAATATAGAGATATTTGAAAAATTCTATGTGGCTCTTTCCCAACTCTGTTTCTGACTTGCTGAATTGATCTTGGTGTTTGAAAACATAGCGTCATAATGTCTTCCCTGTGTTTTCTGTCTGCAGCACCATGTGTCCCTACTGGTGTCTCAGCAATGATGGATTGTGAAAACAACGTTGCAACTGTGTCCTGGACCGCCAGCCAAGGGGCTGTAGAGTACATAGTGATCGCCCAAAGTAGTAACAGCAACGACACCTGCCAGACATCTGGGCAGAGCTGTAACCTCATATACCTCACATGTGGTCACCTCTACACCATTCAGGTGATCGCAATGGATAACACATGTTCCAGTGCCCCGAGCCAGGCTGTGACACTTACATCAGGTGAGACATGTGTAACACACTGGTGCAGCACTACTATTCATACAGTCACTGTGGATAAAACTACTGTATAGGCTGGTTCATTGTAAATAAGTCAGTATAACTAACATAGTACTATATTATAACTACGGTAATTTAAAATGTGTAAAAAATGTCTTTCAGTGCAAATGATACTACCAGTAATTACCAAAAATGCACACAGATTAATAATAACATGATAAATAAAAATAAATAACAAAGTGATCAGTCATGCAGAAGGCCAGATGTCAGTGCAAAGATGATTATGTAATATAGTATGAAGTAAATAATATAAAATAGACCAGCTCTAAATCTTTCAATCATGAGCAATGATTTGTGTTATTTTCACTAAAATCAGTATCACTATGACTTTGCGCTGAGAATATTCTCACACCGTTCATGGCCTTTCCTCCTCGGCCAGGGTCTACAACCTACAGCTCCAGGGCCACGTGTGGCTCTTTACCCCCTCTCCAGTGGCTCCTGTGGCTTTGTCCTTCGACAGACATAACATTATAATAAATCAAATTGAGCAAAATAAGCATGAAATCAGCAAAGAGAAGAAACTATAAGGATCAAAACTGATGCAAATAATCTAAAAAATGAACAAAATCATCAAGAAAATGCACGATTAAACAATATAATATATAAAATGATGAAAAAATGAACAAAAATGAGAAAAATTATTAAATGAAATTAGAAATTTTACCAGATTAAGACAAACCTGAGTAAACTAATCAGAAAAATGAACAAAAACACAAAAATGAATAAAATAGTAAATCAACAGACTAAAGAAAATGAAAAAAATGTCCATATAATGAATATGCATAAACAAGAAAATAACCAAAAAATAGACAAAAATAATATGCACAGAAATGAACCAAAATTCACAAAAATGAACAAAAAATAAATGATAATATTTTGGAATTTACTTCATTATTTTCTTCAAGATTCAAGAGTCTTTATTGTCATTATGTTCACACATAACGAAATTTTGTGCAGGTCTCTCAGTATTAAAAGT
>JAQQAE010001353.1:0-25902 GCA_029823295.1 Pseudamia nigra
CACCACCATGCTTCACTGTAGCTATGCTGTTCTTTTGCTGATGAGCAGTGTTGTTTTTGTGCCAAATATACCTTTTGAAATTATGGCCAAAAAGTTCAACCTTGGTTTCATTGAACCATAACACATTTTCCTACATGCGTTTGGCAGATTTCAAATGTCTTTTGCTAAATGTTTTTCTCCGTAAGACAAGGCTTCCGTCTTGCCACCCGACCCCATCGTCCAGACATATGAAGAAGACGGGAGATTGTTGTCACATGTACTACAATGAGATCCCTTCGATGCTTTGGAAGCTCTCTGTGGACCATGGCTTGTGCTGGAAGATGTGGCTACAAAATTGTCAGGAAAAGCCTACGACAACAGCTGACCTTTATTTGGGGTCAATCAAATGCACTTTAAATGGTGACAGGTGTGTGTTGACTCCAATTTAACACGAGTTTGAATCCAAACACAGACACATCCCCAGTTATAAGAGGGTGTGCACACTTATGCAACCTCATTATGTCTGTTATTTATTTTTAATTCATATTCCTGAAAGATTTCAGTTTGTTTTTCAATTGCATTGTGCAGGTTACAGGGCACGTTAAAGGTGGAAAAAGTTGTGAATTTATTTATGTTGGTGTCAATTTTTTACATCACAAAAACCTGGCATTTGAACAGCGGTGTGTAGATCTTTGAGATCCACTGTACCTACATACATATTACTTTTTCTTGTAATATGTAATATTACTTTTTCTTGTATGGATTTGGCAACAGAAACAACTGAAATAGACAGAAAAACACACATACAGTCCTGTGCAAAGGGTTTAGACACCTGGTTTTGTTTTATCAGATTATCATGATGATAAACATGCATTTCTTAAACCCAATACAACCAGAATATATATAAACAACATGCCAATATTAACTGTTGTTTCCCTTTACACCTACAGTAAAGTGTTTTGAATTGTTTGGGACAGAAAACATTAGATGTAGTGACTTAAACCAGTTTCATCCAGCACACGTCAGTGTTGTTTGTTGCACTTTTTGCCGTTAGAATGTGCGTCACACTCGATGTCGACGTGTGCCTGTTGAATCCGTTTAGTCTTCACAAACCTACAGAAACAACAAACCAACCGACAAGTTCTGCCCCCAAGCCTGAGCAAACTTTATTGCATTTTGAGCATGTGTATGGTCACTGCAAACCTGAAAACACGATAAGACAAAAATCAACAAACCTAAAAGTTTTCCACAGTACTGTACATTTTACATTTCGTCTGCCATGATGTCAAAGGTGAATGCCAGAGTTGTATATGCGAGTTCTTTATCTGGGGAAAATTTCAGCCTCCTCAACATGGTTCATCCTTCACATTCAAGCTACGTTGCAGTAAACGCTTCGTCATATTGATGGCGCCTCATCCCCTGTAGAATTATCTTTAATGCAGGTGTTGAGTTCTGCAGTGTCGTCATCTTTTTTTTTTGTGAATATAAGCCAAACTTTGGAGCGTTTGCTGTGGTCAGCCATGGTCCAGGATGGAAGCAGGAGAACTTTTATGGACTGTAAAATGCAAACTGCAGCTCACTCAGGAGTGTGATGAAAAATGCAGAAGTTTGAAATCAGTAAGAAGAAAATTGGACGCTTAAAGCCTGAACGGACGGGATGCGCTGCCAGTCAAATGTTTGGACACACCTTGTCCTTCAGTTACATTAATACTGCAAACGAACATGTATATAGTTATACATTCCAGAAAAAAATGAAACACCACAGAACCTGTTAGATTGTCCAAACATTTAGCTTTGGTGTCAGCTTCGCATACTCAGCGCATTCTTCATGTTAAGTGTCTTGTTAAGTGTCTCTGATGTGGGTAATTCTCATAAACTCCTCGTCTGCTGCAGAAGTAGTTCCATCATAGCGTCTGAGGTTTTGCTCTGTGTCTTCTCTTTACTCAGCTGACTGTTTCTTGTAATATGGATTTGGACAGTGGTTGTCGTTGCTGTAATAGGACTCGTGAGTCTGTACCCACACTTCCTCCGCACAAGACAACTGATGGTCTCAAGCAGAGGTTCCCAAACTTTTACTCCGGGCACCCAATTTTTAGAAATGACAAACCGTCATGACTCAAGTCACAAATGTCTGAATCCTGAGGAGTGAATTTGTGCTCAATTCAATGTTTTTTTAAGCCATTTTAACTGCTGTTTGATAATGTTACAATGCTTACACGATTATCTGGAACTGGTAAGTGACCCGTTTTGTAGAAATGCATGCAAACACAATCACAGTTTTGTTTTACGTTTGTGCTTTTTAAGATGTACAAACACTTTGATACTAAATAATTTCATTTAGGCAGCTGTAACAGGCTCTCATTTGGTCTTAAGAGTATTATAATCACAATAATCAGAACAAAACAAATACTCAGTTTCAAAAACATTGTTCTTGCTTGAAATACCAATTTGTTTTGCAATCCAAATAAATTCTCCTGGGTCCCAACCTGGTAGCTGGTCTAATTCACATTAAGAAGGCAAGCAATGGTACAAACTGACTGTGTATGAAAACAGAAAACCTGAAACATGTTCTGGCTTGTTTAACAAGTTTTACTGATGACATAATTCCATACATGTACTTTCACAGTTAACATGATTGTCCACCTTGCTTGTCCATCTCCGTGCTCGTTGACCTGACATCCTCTTCTTCAGATGCACACACTTAGAACATTTGAAGTCCCGTGATACTGGTGTTGAGGCCCCGCCTCCCAGTTCCCATCCCAGTTCAGTTTAAACATGGCTCTGTGAAACCCAGTCAGTCTGGGAAAATCATTTCTTTATGGATCTGGCTCTGTACATGGGCTGTTGTCATGTCGGAGCAGAGGACTGTTACCACATTGAAGAAGAACCCAAGGGAACTGGAGCTGTTCTTCCAAAGCCTTGTGATGCACGGTCGGCTTTCGGCTTCCCGTCACAGGTTGGTTTTGGGATCAGCTCGGAGCATTTCTACCAAAAATGTTATTTTCTTCTGCGTTGTTTCTGTGCATCTCATTTAGTTTGAGGCGAGCACGAGGCGAAGCAGTGCACTTTTTCCTCTTTACGCTGATAATCATCTCAAGACCCCTCAGATTTACCTCTTAACCCCCGTGTGAGGTCAGAAATAACTGCTCTAAAATATAATGCATGAGGTAGCATTTGGATTCTCCCTCTAGTCTTAAACTCAAATAATGAAATAAAGCCAAAGGCATACAAATGATGCCATGTGTGATGTCCACATACACCTCTAGCCATATTTTGTACATAACACAATAAAACAGCATAGAGAGGCAGGGGTCAAAGATCACCGCCGCCTGTCTCTGCTGTGTTTTGTTCTTTATTAGCCCCCTTCCCACCTTCTCTTTTTAATAATCTTACAGCGGAGAAATCTACATTTTCACTTTATATTCAACAACTGATCCGTTAACAGCCCAGTTGTGTTATGAGCAAGGGAGGACCACCGAGAATCACCCGCGGGGGGTAACGCAGCACGGCGCTTCGTTGTACGTAGGTGTGTATACATTCTGTAGATCGAAATGGGTCCTAATCGGCCCTGCGGCTGCGACAAAAAGAAAAAAAAAAGTGGCATAGGAATCCACTTAGCAACGTAGGCTAATTTGCATAGCTTTGAAGAAAACGGGGTGTGCGTTTAGTCAGCTTCGATGGCGGAGGCAGGAGGAACGGCGGAGTCTCACACTCAGCAGGAGACGAAGCAGCTGGATGACTGGTTTGTCTGACGTTCAGGCTGCTGCCGCTGATAAACACACGGCGGACGAGCCTCCACAACTGCACACAGATACGTTCGGGCCGGAGCCGCTAATGGCTCAAAGGTTAGACGAGTTCAGCTTGCAAAAAGAAGCCTCGGAGGCAAATACATACATCATTTTTATGAAGCAATATTAGAGGCTATTTTGGATGGATAGTAACAAAACATAACATAATTCTGTATTTTAGACTGAAAAAAATAACTGCTGACCCAAATAAGGATTCATGTAAGGATTAAGCACATTTTCTTCAGACTCAGTGAATTAATAGTAGCTTCAAAATCATCATGTTGTCCACTGTTGCCCATAAAGTTGGAATAATTTCTCTTTTTCTCTCATTTCTCTTTTTATGTCTACTCATACACATCAGTTGGAAGAGGTCGATCGATCAAGTTTTGATAAGACATATGCATGAGAATAGGTAAAACATGTTTTATTTCACGTGTATGAGCAACAGGTGAAAGGTAATGATCATATTTGATTTTTGTAGATTTTTGGGTAAACCTTTAATGGAGCCCTCTTTAACATGTTTTCACATGCTCCTAAAATGCGTAGATTAAATTTCACCTCAGAATAACTTTCACTTTACCATAAGCTGTTTCCTCCTGGTTTTCAGTCTAGTTTCACTTACCGTTGGTTTAAAAGTACAGGTAGAAATGATCAAGCCCTTATGATATACTGTATATATTCTTTTCCAAGTTGTTCTTTTTTCTGAATTCAGTTACATTTGGCCACAGCTATGAGTAAAAAAATGTTTCCTTTTGGCTAACTCGAGTACGTTTACATTTGCCTAAATGTGGATTAACGTCCACTGTCCTCTTTAATTGTATGGTTTAGAAACAGTGTGACTGAGTTAAAGACAGGAGGCAGAAGATATGAACATGTCGAGGTTCTCTTTGGGAGTGATGAGGCTCATCACAGGGACAACACATGGGAGATGTTTTGGAGACAAAGTCAGAGAGGTGAGATTGAGATGGTTTGGACACGTACGGAGGAGGATGGTGGGTGTGTATGCAGGATGCTGAGGTTGACCTGTCAGAAGGAGAGGAAGCGCAAAGAGGAGATTTATGGATGTGGTGAAAGACGTTATCTGGTGTGAGAGAAGACGATGCAGAGGACAGGGTGAGATGGAGGCAGATGATTGGCTGTGGAGACCCCTGAAGGGAACAGCCCAAAGGAAAAGAAGAAGAAGTAGAAGAAGTCCTCTTTAATAAATAAATAAATGCATGTGGAAAAGTAACTGCATAATCAGCTAGATATTTCTTTTAGAAATGAAAAACTAACAGATTGGCCAGATGAGTAGCTGATCAAGAGCTAAAATGTCTGTCAATGCACCAGTTACTAATCAAACAAGTTAATAATCCAGTAGATGAACAAAAGTCAGTAAAACAAGCAACAGAATGATCCAAATAATGATCAAAACATCCATTTGAATGAAATATATTACTCACTACTCTTACTTTTACTCAAGTACATACATTAATGAGGACTTCTACATGAGTCACTAGAATTATATTTATTATTATTTACATATTTTGTTAAAAGTAACAGTGCTAGTAATATTTTTGCTTGAATATTGTCTCCATTTACGCGACAGTATCCACCAGTATCCACAGTGAAGCGGAAAATGAATCGAGACCTTTCTGTCCTCATATGTTAGACATAACCTGCCACGTCAGTGACACAGCAACTCATTTCCTGTTCAGTTTGTCCCTTGAAAACAAAAAAGAATATAACTGTTTCGTGTAATGTTGATGCAGAGACTCGGTTCGTCTTCGTTGCCGGTTGAACGTGGATTTATCGTCGGCCTTTTAGCCTGAGAATCGACCGTGTCATCGATAAATAAAATGCAGATTGACTGAAAAATGACCACGCGCTGAGGCTGCAGTTAACGTTCTGCATGTCGCACTAAAATAATGTCACATTTAAAGCTTCCCGTTGGAAACCGTGATGCTTAAACTACAACACTATAAACAGATCATTCTGTTTTATGTCCATCATATTGGAGATGAACACTGCTGATTTTTACCACATCAGATTCTCATTTAACGCCGATATATCAGCCAATCATAACACGCGTGACATGCTCCGTCCTCGCCTCTCTCCTGACCTCCTGTCTCCTGTCTCTGCGTCTCTTCCAGCACTGCAGCCTTTGATTTAAGAGCTCTGCAGCAGTTTATGGTGTATATATCCTAAATGGACATTTTAATAGGCTTCTACTTTTTTTTTCATTGTATTGTGCAATGTAAGCAGTAATCATAAATTATAATAATTATAATTTGTTGCTGGCGGCTAAAAACCTTGCACAATATCTCTGAAATGTCAAGTTTTCATGCAGAAAAACAGCCTTGTTTGGGGGTTGACCACCGCTGCATGTGTGAGGGTTTTAGAGGATTTATTAAACGGTGGGATTTAGTTACCTGCAGCTCATACAAGATCAGGAAGACCTTGAAATAAAACATCCGATTTGCCAAATAACAGCTGGTTCCTGTTTTTTAATTCACCTCTACGGCTGACCTGCACCGGAGCTGGTCTTTATGAAGCCATGCCATCTACGTTTACGTGCACAAAATGTGCCCTTATTCCAAAAAAAAAAAAAGAAGATAACATTCCTACTAAGCTGTTTACATGGCAAATCAAAATGTGCATTCCACTAGTATTCCTGCTCACATGCATGCTGCCGTTAAACAGGATTTAAACACCGAAATCCAACACATGGCCTCCCTCTTTCATTCCTTCCAACACCTTCTCGAAAGGCTTTGCAGTATTTCTGCATATTCAAGTGTTTCGTGGTGATTAAATGTAGGTGTGTTTCTCTTTCCGATATCAAATATGGGCTTTTCTTTTGGCCGCGCAGCTCGACTCCATCCTGATCTGTTGGTTTGTGTCCAACGTGCGAAGCTGAATGTAAACAGTCGAGACGGTGTATGAAAGAATAAGCTCCAAACCAGACGCATAATCTGAACGTGCATGTAGGCACAGAGGATGCGCCAAAAAAACTACACATTGCATGTGTTATTCAGAAAATGGTAGGTTTGTCTGGGGGCCTGTGTGGAATATGCACCGGACCTGGTCCCGTTCTGAACCGGGTGATAACAGTGGTGGGCGTGCAAACATAATCATTTAATAAATTAAGTAAATACAACTTTGAATGTCATTTAAAAACATATTCTTCTTGTTCCTTACTGCGTATCAGAGACAAAGTAAAAGTATATTTGGAGATGCTAGTAAATCTGACCTCCGTTTGGAAGGCTGTTTTTTTTTTCCGATTGCAGTAGGATTTTAGCCACAGGAAATGTAACATTCAGGTTAGAAACACTTATGAAATTGGGACTTATTTATCACATCTGAAGTAGTCAATTTGTCTCTGAAGTACTGAAAAACATTTGTTTTCTTTTTGGCGAGATGTTGCGAAGCACTAGTAAATTGTGTGTCTTTTTCAGAGATGTTGTGGGTGACACGTTAAAACACAACACCGTTAAATCCCCCAAAATCTTATTTCCTGCTTCTCTCAATGTTTTCTCAGTGTTTCTGGGACGGCCCTCGAGAGAGAGAGAGACCGTTTCATAATGGTGCTTTATGGTTTTGGCGCCTGCGCTCGGGGACACATTCAAAGTACTGATGGACTGACTTTTCTCTTCACACAGCCGTGTGATCCCGTCCATCAGACGCACCTGTACAGTAGTTGTAGTGGAACTAATAGGGCTGTTGACAAACCCTTTTTCAAGACAACTGATGGTCTAAAACGCATTAAGAAGACATGAAGAAACCATTCCGGAAGACGACCTTGTGAATCTGATGAGAGACTTTCATGCTTCTAGTGCCATAGTTTCCCAAAAATGTGACCTCAAAACAGGGGGGTTTGGGTCAAACAGCCCAATGCAAAGAAAAAAAACAATCTGTCTCATAAACCATTATTATTTTGAATCCTAGCACAGGACATTTGTAGGCACATGAGCTCTCGGGGTCATCTGTGTCAGGCTTCCTCTGACCCTCATGAACATGTTTAAATCAGACGAGTGTCAAAAAAAGAAGAAAAAAAAGAAAAAAAAGGAAAAAAAAGAAAAAAAAAGAAAAAAAAAAAAGAAAAAATAAATAAATCACACGAGTGTCCTGCTTGAATGGTCATAAATTCCATCATAAATACTTCCGTTTTGTAAACAGTGCACAATGTGTTTGTGTGTTTACATAAGGTTATGTGAGTCTTTTGAACTGGGAGCCGTTCAGTCGTTGACACTTGTATTTCGAAGCTGATGGTAAAAAGTTTTTTTTTTTTGGCTGACTCCCCTGAATCAGCGTGCAGGCTGTTTTCATGGTTGTAGGCAACGGGGAACCATTAGCATAGAAATGGACTGGGCTAACCCCAATAAATGACCGGCACAAAATGTACTCAACACAACCTGCACGTGAGCCAGTGAAAAGCTCACTTATTGAACCTTTAAACTAATTGGACTGTGTCGGCCAACGAGTGATAACGTATGCTTTGAAATGATCCACTGTGTCGGAAATGGTGATGTGATGATAAAATTCTAAGTCATCAGAGGTGTCAGAAGTGTATTAATTTCACCAAATACCCTGTGCAAGGAATGAATCTATATGAAACAACAAGAATAAATATGTTGAAAGTCTCATTACAGTAACAAAGGATGTCCTCGACTGCGTTATGTCTTCATATGAAAAAAATGGCTTCCATCAGAAAAGTCACCTTCGATTCTGACATTATTTCAGACCAAATGTTATTATTTAACATCAACTAAATAGCTTTGGCTTCTGATGTCATTCAACCTAAGGAACTAATGCGCTTGAGTATTGTTTTCTAATGTACATCTGTGAGCACTTTTATTTGTTTGTTTTTTACTTTTAATTTTGTTTGTGATGTAATAAAAAATCTACTTGTTACTCAGGTACATCTGGTCATACGGTGTGCTGCTACTTTGGGTATGCAAACCAACAAAAGCAATAAAAATAAGCGAAAATTAACAAGAATATTCAAGTAGATGAACATGTTGGAATAAACTATGCAATAAAATGAGCAGAAATTATTGAAATAAGCTACAAAATGTGCAAGGACGATCAAATAAGCTACAAAAGGAGCAGAAATGATCAAAGCAAGCAGAAAAATGAATAAAAAGGATTCAAATAAGCAATGATCTGAACAAAAATGTTGATAATTAACAGCAAAATGACAAGAGATGATCAAAATATGCAACAAAATGAGCAAAATGATAATTAAAGGTCAGAAAATGAATTAAATGAAAGCTAATTTCTTGATGTTTGACAGTGAACAGTGTCAAACATTATGTAATTCTGTTTCAGCCTGGTTCTAGATGTTCACTTTATTAATGGCAATTAACATGCCATTAATAAAGTGAACAAACAAACCAACCACATACATTTTTATTAGTTGGGGCTAAATAACAAATTCAAATACAATTCATTCTGCTTAATCAATTCCATGTTGTCAAGATACTCACTACTTGAACAGTTTTTATTAAATATTCTTTTAATCAGAGTTTAATTCTATTTAAGTCTTATAATGAAATAGTAAGATGATTTTTTTCCACTGCTTATATGCTATGTACTTTTTATACTCATTCAGCTAGAGGCACTCCAAAAAATGAAGTTTTGTTTTGATTTTTTTTTTTTTTTTATCAAGAGACAGAAACATAGGAGCCATAAAGTGGAATTTAAAGGGTTAATATCTTTTGCTGATTTCTTCCTAAGGTTTTGTCAAACAGGCAGCACCACAGGTTCCACTGAGCTGTTATGCGCAGTAATATCTTTCCTTTTCTGCATTTCTGGGGAACAAAATATAAGCAGATCAGCGTTTCATTATGTTTCTTTTTTTTTTTTTTTTTTTTTTTCTCGTGCCTGTATATGTATTTTTTTTATTCCTGCTCCTTCTCTTTGCTCTGGAAAGTGCCATCAGGCTCAGAGGCAATTTACGGTACCTTTGAACACGTCCTTAACGGTACCATCATGCGTCCATCAGTGCCACGGTGAACACGATTTTATTACTCAATTTGATTCCATACAAGCTTCATTCCCCACATTTTTTATGCATCGTGGGTTTAGCTCGGGCAGAAAATAATGTGGACGGCCGGGGTTCTGTATTACGGCTCAAACAGGATAAAGCGCTGACAAATTTCGGACCGGAGGACTAGTGAGCGGGGAGGACAGGGAGAAAGAGAGATTAAGAGCTACACCATTGTTTACCTCCCCCTCTAAGGTGTAGGATACTCTGTCGTTTATAAATGTTGGTAGCCGTTATTGGTTACCTTGCAGGCTTTTGGGGAAAGAGGAAAGGAAAATGAAAAAAAAAAAAAAACTTTGGGAAAGACCCAGGAGGGGGTTCGATGCAACTTTAATAATGCGTAGCAGGAGCTAAATGAGCCATTCTGCGGTACTTTAAGACGTCTTCCCACCACCCATCTCCCCTCCACCTCACCCCCTCACGGTCTCAGGGCCTGAATTATTAAAAGTGTTGTTTTCCCTTATTGCATTGCAGCGATGTGCCTCGTTGCTAGAAATGAGCTGCACTTTGTGGAGTTTGAATGCTTAAAGCGACCCACCTCTGGCGGCAGAGCCAGGGGAAGAGGCCGGAGAGCAGGTTGAGCAGCTCGTGCACTAAAAGCTTTGTAAACACACTCTAAACGTATTATAGTCAATTTCAATACAAAATGGCTGAGCTGAAAGAACAAAGATTTAGTTTAAATACAAGTAAATAATGATTTAAATGACGCTGCAACAAAACAAGAATGAGTACATATAAATCTTGTTAGTTTTCACGCTCAGCCCAGATTGCATTTAGGCCTGTTGAAGCAGTTTTTACGTGTGATCCACTTTTGGCTTTAAACGTAGTGTGTGTGTGAGGAGGAGGTTGAACTTTTTTGAGGTGCATTGAGCAAATTAAGTTCCTCCCAGAAAGTTGGAGGAGAGACTCAGCACAAGTTGTGGTTTATGAAGCTGCTTAATTTCTCTGGACACCACTTCAGCAAGTAAAGTGTGATGGAGTTTCATTATTTGGGGGATTTGGAAAGATGAGAAATTGTAACTTCTCTGTCAAACCGTCAGCTAACTAACTTTTTAACGACAGCTAAATAATGTAACATTTTGTTGAGGAAAACGATGGATGGATGGATTTGTCGAGGAATGCAGACTCTTCTACAGTAGGTCCTACAGTCAGTAGCGTGTAGAGTACGCAGAAGTACTGTAGTACTCTAAGTAAAAGTACAGTTACTGTCGAATTCTAGCATGCACCCACACATACCTGACAGCTGTGTGTTGGTATGGTTACAATGACAGGTGTGTGTATGTGGGGTTACCATGACAACTGTGTGTGTGGGCATGGTTGCCATAACAGCTGTATGTTTGGGCATGGCTACCATGATAGCTGTGTGTGTAGGGAGGTCACTAAAACAGCTGTATGTGTGGGCGCAGTTACCATGACAGCGGTGTGTGCGGGCATGGTTACCATGGCAGCTGTGTGTGGGCATACTTTCAATGACAGGTGTGTATCTGTGGGGTTACCATGACAGCTGTGTGTGTGGATGCAGTTACAAGACAGCTGTGTGTGATTGTGGTTACCATGGTAGCCATGTGTGTGTGGGCATGGTTACCATGGCAGCTATGTGTGTGTGGGGTTACCATGACAGCTGTGTGTGTGGATGCGGTTACAAGACAGCTGTGTGTGGTTGTGGTTACCATGGTAGCCATGTGTGTGTGGGCATGGTTACCATGGCAGCTGTGTGTGTGTGGGGTTACCATGACAGCTGTGTGTGTGTGTGGGGTTACCATGACAGCTGTGTGTGGATGCGGTTACAAGACAGCTGTGTGTGGTTGTGGTTACCATGGTTGCCATGTGTGTGTGGGCATGGTTACCATGGCAACTGTGCGGGTGGGTGCGGTTACATGACAGCCATGTGTGTGGGCATGGTTTCAGTGACAGGTGTGTATCGGTGGGAGTACCATGACAGCTTTGTGTGTGTGTGTGTGTGTGTGGTTACCATGGCATCCATGAATGAATTTCCCATGATGATTCGGTAAGCAGGGCAGCAGCAGTGAATGAGTGTGAATGCTCGTCTGCCCATGTTTGAGCTGGTGAGCGTGTCCACAGCCAACCCGCTGATCCTCGCAAAGGATGAAAAAAATGAATGAAAATTGCAAGCAAGCATTTCCAAATATCGTCAACATGCCAACATTTCTGTTGACGTCAATAAATGAAAACTTCATTCTGCGCAAGACAAGGGTGCTTAATTATTGTTCACCAAAAACAATCCAGTGTGCATGTCATGTAGCCGGAGTTGGAACGTGACAACTTGAACGAGTCTGTGCCAATTTTATTGGAACTTGTCCTGCTTTTTGGACACTTACAAACCTTCATATAATCAACGTGTGGGACAGATGGTGCCACTTGGAGCAAGGAAATACAGTACTTAAAAAAAAATAATACTTGCATTTCTGCTACTCAGTGGCTGTATACACTACCTGTCAAAAGTTTGGACACACTTTATCTTCAACATTGTAGATTTAGACTCAAGACTCCCAAATGTGAAGAACTTTTATGGAATTATGTTGTAAACGATCCACAACATGGTCAGTATTTTAGGTAGCACCATGTAGCCACATTTAGCTTGGATGACAGCTTTGCATCCTCATGTCAGTATCTCATCACATCCATCGGGTTGTCACTTGGAACCATTTTCAAATGACACGTTTGTCTTGTCAAGATTTTATTTGTGCCATGTCTTGTCTCCTTAATGTGAACATGCGTTGTCTTGTGCGATGGACGTCTGGGTGCAGGCGTCAGCCCCGTTACTGCTACTACAACAACTGTACAAATCCATATTATGGCAAGAAACACTCAGTGAAGTAAAGAGAAAAGACATGAAACTGACTCGCATGAGGACGGTCCCAGGAAAGGACGACCGAGTGCTACCTCAGCTGCAGATGATACCTGTGTTAAAAAGCTCAGGAGACACTGGGTCGTTTAACACTTTTTTCTTTCCGACATCATTTCGTATGTGTTCCTTCACAGTTCTGGTACCTTCTGCATTCATGTGCACTAATAGAAATAAAGAAAAGCCGCTGAAGTAGACGTTGACTTTTGACTGATATTGCGTTTGTTAATTGCAGGTGATCATTTTCAACCTTGTTTTGCGAAACCAAGCCATAAAAAGAACTGTAGTACTGTCCATGAATTTAATGAAGTTAGTGCATCTTGTAGAGCAAATGTGAGGTATTTTGTTTACATGACTTTCAGTTAAACTTTAACTCGTCACTTTCGACTTCATCGTACATGACTTAGTCTTGAAAAGCAAACTGTGCTTCAGCCTGTTTTTTTTTTTTTTTTCTTAGAAGTGCACAAATGTGTGTGGATGAATTATTTATACCTCTCAGCAAATATTTAATTTTTCCAAAAAGAGTTGAAATTTCTGCTGCACACACATTTTAGGACTAAACAATAAACGGCCTTTGATAAGATGTAAAGATAGAGTACTCAGTGATGGAGCAAATGAGAGTAATCTCTTTCGGAGTATTTCCATACTGTCGTGTCTCAGTGTAAAAGCACTCGATTAAAAGTCCTGCTCTCAGTGAAGTTAAAGCACAAAAGTAAATGCATCAAAATGTTCTTGAAATACCATAAGTCAAAATGCAGAATGATCTGTTTCACTGGCTGATAATTATTGATGCATTCATGTGTTTATCTTTAATGCTGCAATATGCAGAATGTAATAAATGTAGTGTGGTCAAGAAGAGTTCAACTCTGAAATGCAGTAGGAGGGATGTGTCAATGTCCAGTCAAGTACAAGTATCTTAAATTTGCATTAAAGTGCGGTGCTTGGACAAAAAAAAGTTCATACATAAGGCATATTTTCTTTTCTGATTGCATACGTGACACTGCAGTCATCGGTTCTCCGCCGGCCGTGCTGAGTGTTTGAACTCACATTTTGCACATTCCACAAAAGTGCGCCCATATTTTCTTGTGTTTTGGAAAGGTTGAATCTTGGCATTTGGAATAATTTATGAGCAGATCCAGTCCTGAAACACTGGTAGCTACATTAGCCTTGAAATCTGTGTTGGCCAAACTCTCCATGTCTTTCTGCACTGAGGGGGAAAAAAAGCAGCTCTGACTCACAGCCAAGCGAAAACCGAGCCTGACTCAAACCAGGCGTCACTCACTTAATAAACAATAACCCCACCTTCCTATCGTCTGCTCTGTAAGGACCCTACATGCCCAATGATTTGAGAATTAAATAATTTGATGCCTGCAGTTAAATGTTCTGAATTGGCAAAACGATGCTAGTAAAGGAATGAAAGGTGTGTAGTGTAGCGAGTACGCTACAGCTTACATTCCTCTGTCCTCTCCTGTAAGCCACGCACACACAATCCGATGCACAGTTTAATCACACAATTAATAATTAATCAGAGGTTGGGCTCAATGCTGTCGAGTCTGCAAATAGAGAGAACACCCAAGTGCTGAGAAGGGCTCTAAAAAAGCAGGATTAACAACCCAAAAAAAAAAGAGGATCATCAACTGTTTATCATGAACCAATAAGCAGCACGTCACCAGTTTGGGGTTTTATTAAAAAGCAGAAACCTACAGTGGCACAAACAGCCAGAGTTAAATCCATTTTTTATGAACGGAAAAATAAAAAATGAAGCGCAGTGGCTGCACAGCTCTGTGGAGTTTGTGAGGGGGAAAATTAAGCCGTCTCTTCTGTGTGACATTTCCTACATGCAAATATGAGAAACTTAATTATGTGCATGTAAACACCATTTATAATCCCATAACAAACTGGGCGTAGACGAATTGGTCAGGGATGTGCCTTTATGTGTTCTCCACCAATAAAAGACCCCTGATTTCAGGGTGTTGCACTGCTCAGGAACTGATCATAACAAACCTCAATGATCATTTTGTTCAATTTATTTATTCCCAGTGATGTGTTAAATACTTTGCAGCACTGTTAGCAGTTGCTTTATGCCCTCTTTTCTCTTTATTAGCCCGCATCCTGTCTGTGTTTGCAGTATTGCAGCAGAGAGCAGAGTGTTTAGCCAGCTGTAATTACAACATGCACAGTGACCTCATTCTGCTGTGTCAGTAGCGGTAATGTATAGCCCTTGATCTTAAACTGCAAAGAAAAATGGTATGCACTTATTTTCAATATGCTGACTACATTCCCGGCATTTTTTAGACATGGCCGTGACGGCGGATCAAAATTTGATATAAGCACTGGTGCTCCTATTCGTCTGACAAGGTCTCTCTGCCTTAATATGCATTCAATAATGTGAAATGATATTAGCTGTAGGAGCTCATTGACTGTGCACTCGGGGTCTCGCCGTGTCGCTCCGTCTCTGTCTGCATCATGCTCTTTATCTGCTCCTCTTCCTCACACACACACAGAAGAAGAAGAAATGGGAAAAAAGGGGGGTGGGGGCGGGAGGCTTGAACCGTGGATAGCAACAGCAGCAGAGCAATCACACCGAAGCAGTGCCCCCCACGCCTGGCCCATTAATAACAGTAATACGCACACCGCGCCCAAGCCAGCACTGCCGAAAGCACCACTGACACTTTAATGGGCATTTTTTACTTTTGTTTTTAAATAATGCATGTGCTGCTTGTCAGCACTGCTTCACTCCACCCCTGGTGTGCCTTTGCACCGCTCCTTTGTGCAGAAATTACAATGGGGACCTGTGTTTTCTGTGCTGCTCGCTCCATAAGCTGCATTCATCACATACATGGGGACGTCAGTGTGCAGTACATCACACTCCTGGGGACGCGTGTTAATGTGTACGTGCACGCATGCGTGTTTCTGTTTGCCGAGGCCCCTCGTCGGCGCTGAGCTAATTATGAGTGTCTTTGCGAGGGTGGCAGTGGACAGGACTTATATAGGAGGACTACTGCTACACAACAGCGCGTCAGAGTATGGAGCAGATTATTATGTTTTTTTTTAGGAGCTTTATTTAACAAGGGCGTCCTCATTAGAGAGCCGGAAGGAACCTGCACATGACATCTGCAGTATTGTAGCTCTGACTTGTAACGTAGCCCTTCTGCGTGCGGTTCACGCTGCTTAAACAGGCACGGCTGTGCAAGACAGTCATTGTTTATTTAATATTTCAGCTGTTCCGGCTCTTTGGAAGCACAGTTTCCCACAAGCCCCAGACCTTTGGGGGTTAAATGTCAGCAGCTTGAAGCAAGTCAGGCTGAGAGCTGTGGGAATTGACACGGAGGAGGTAATCAGTGCTGGTGTTTAGTGGGAGATTTTACAATATGTTACAGAAAAAAGCTAATGTCAAAATGGCAAATTTCCTAATAAGGGAAGCCGGAGGGTGGCCCATCTCCTGCAGAGTCATGTTTGCTAACCTGTGCAAATATTTTCATCATACTATGTTGATATACCTTAAATACTACAAACCAGTGCAGAAGAAGCTTCAGTCACATGATCGCTGTCTTGGTGTGAATGTGTGATACTGGCTGATACTTTCTTCATTATTGTTTGATACATGTATATTATGAGCCTTATTTATCTGTACCATGTTTACATTCCCTGTGTTATTTACCAGTTTTTCTCTCAGGCCTGTATTAATATTCATTTGTTGTTACTGTCCAAACAGATCTACCCAAGAGTAGAATTGTTTTGGTTTGATACGTTCATATATTGCCTAATGTTTAGTTGAAAATTTGAGGAAACAAAAAACAAAATTGGTCGGGTGTGTAATTCAAATTGCAGTCAGTCTGTTTACATAAACCATTTAATGAATATGGATTTTTTTTCCTCAGTGTGGGATTTTGTTCTTATTGTTTTTTTTTTTCGTTTCTTGAGGATTCTCCCTTTTCGATCTCCACGTTGCACCTCCTCTGGCCATGTCAACAGTCTGCACCGTGTGACTATGGACTCAGTTGTGCAACTTTATCGATTCGTGACGAGCTACCTATCTGTATTTGTCATTACATGTAAGGTCAATAAACCTCTGAGATCAATATTTATAAGAATTGATGCTCTATTCTCTATTATTTCTCTTCCTGTGCAATGATTTCCTTTGATTGAATTTGCCTGTTTTTTTTTGTGCCTCAGAGCTCAGTGTCTCTGCTGGGCTGCATGTACTTGCCCTTTGCCGCTTCCTGTCCATTTCAATGACGGCCGCCCGTGTTTCTCTTTGTCCCTGCAGGAAACACGTTGTGTAAGTCAGGAAGCATTGCTGTCTTCGGGAACGTGGTGTACAGCGGACTGCTGAACGATCACCTCTGGCATTTGGGAGTGCCCCTCTTTACAAGACTGGTAAGAGCAGAAGACCCTCTGTGCACACTTACCTCCATTTTGTGGAAGAGCTTCACGCGGCTCCGCTGAACCCAAACAGACTTCAGGTGCAGAATTCCCCAAAGTCTCTAATGGGCTGCTTTTGATGTTTGCTCTGTTGACATGTGTTAGTTGAAGTTATACTCGGCGCACAGGATGTGACAGTCCTCTGCTGCGGATGTAAGACTAGGGAACCCCTCCACATCTTTGAATCTTATTTCATATCCGACTGTTTAAAAGGGTTTTTGTGCTCTCTGAAGGCTCCAGCTTCAGGTGGAAAAGTCCCATGTGAGGCATAACAAAGACTTCTTCTGTCTTCTCTGGTCTTAAAAACACAGGTGAAGACTCTTATGGATTCACTTCTTCCCCACTCGAGACTCGTACGCTGTCTAGTTAGCACAAGCGGGCCAGCTAAATAATTTATGAAATTTAGTTTCGTGGCAGTGGCTTAAAAAAAAATTGCAGGTGTTAATTAAGAGCTTGAGTCTGTGCGAAGAATTAATGATAAATGTCTGTCTGCCTAATTGCCGCAGGAAAATGAATGTTTTCTTTACACTCGTTCGCAGTGACGCTGCGACACATAAGAGGCTCTTGTGTGGTTTTCTCGAAGAAAAGAAATTCGGTGGCGCACTTTTTCTTCTGGTTAATTACCCTCTTTCTAAACGGGTCGCAAGTTTTCATCAATGTTTATTATTGATTAAATCTGTCACCCTAGCTGTCATTTATGAGTGGGGAATTACAGTTGATTGGTGCACAAGGGTTGCATATAATTGGGTTACATTAAATAGATAATTCAGCTGATCTCATAAATGTCTAATGTGAAGGCTTGTTTGATTATCAATTAATGTCAAACGGAGATGCAAGAGGTTGTTAGGAATCCAGTCGCTGGCGTTGCATGTCTCAGAGCGTCTCTCTAATGCAACGCCCTGCAGCATATATACGGGGAGGAGGATATAAAACATGCACGGCTTTAACGTCGAGCCTGCCGTGACGCGCACTCGAGCCAATAAACAATGTAAGGAAGCATTTGAGTGACAGAACAACTGATAAAGCCGTTAAACACCACATCTGGCACCGGCTCTGCTCCCCGTGACGTAGGAATCGTTATTTTTCAAGTGCTGAAGGGAAATACGTAGGCCTTTGCGGGTCTTTTAAGGGCACACGCTCAACATTATTATCTGCGCGTATGAGTTGTTTCTGCTGTTGTTTCTTGTTAAAGGGTCACTCTGCTGCTTTTCCACATTGACATTAGCTCAGTGGAGATGTCTGCATATCGAGGAGCGTTATTGACCCTTCAATGAGACGTTATCAGGGTGAGCTCAGCTTCCAGGCACGTTCGCTGCAGAGCCGAGGCGTCGACTTTGTTGTTGTTCGCGTTTTCCAGGAAGCAAAAGGCAAATAAACAAAACTGGTGTTGGCTGCGGTAGTTGAACTGTATCTAAGTGACGAAAAGCCCACGTGTGTCATCTACACATCATTGGAAGCTGAATAATTATTTTGTCCAATTAAAAAGCATAAAGGCATTTATTTTACTTCGGATAGTTTCTTTTAAGAATTTAAAAAGAAAAAGTCACGATAACTTAGGGGCGGCTTTTTGCACTTTGGACAAATTATGGGTTATGACAAATAAACAATCTTAACACAACATTGCCTGTAAATATTTATCATTGAACTTTACATCAGCCAAATGAATGAAAAAGGTCTAAAGCAGGGTCTGTAGCCGCTTGTCCAGTGATCACACATGATCAGAAATCAAAATCAACAAAATAATGGAAAAATGAACTGCACGCTGGAGAAAATGTTGAAAAAATTTAAAAAGAAAATTCCACAAGATTATGCAAATAACTAAGTACATTAATGAAACTAGGGAAATGATCAAAAGTAAGAAAAATAATAAACAAGATTAGGATAAAACCGAACACATTAATCCACAGTGTATCCAACATAATAAAGAAGCTCAACACAAAGTCACAAAACTGACTAAAAGGGTTAATCAGCTTCAATGAAAATTGAAAAAAATTGAACAAAACACTCAAACAAATGAACATTTTTTAAAAAATGAACAAAATATTCAACAAAACTAACAATAATGAACTAAAATAGTAGAAAAACGGAACGGAAATGATGAAAAATGAACAAAATTCTCAATAAAATGAACAATAATGTAAAAATGCATCAAGTAAATATATAAAAAATCAACAAATTGTGTAAAAATTAACAGGTTAATCAACAAATTCATTGCAAATGGCCAAAATAATCAACAAAATGCCAAATAATTGTACATCATAGTATGCCATATAGTACATAAGGGGTTCAAACATTCAAATTGTTGTGACCCTCGACACATATATTTTTACTTTGCATTTAAAAATGGCTCTTTAGACTGTAACGGATGCTGAGCCCTGCTCTGAACCGGATCCCACATCATCCGGAGCAGTGACGTCACCGTTACAGCCTCTTCTGTCCAAGTAAAATACACACAGTCTCTGCTGTATTTGATTCATAGAACATCAGTCTCACATGAGCTCGTCCTCATAGTCAACTTTTTTGGCGACGCTGCTCCACATGTCGTCCATCAGCTCGTTGTGTTTATTCTGTCCTTGGTCGTTTGATGCTTGCGGACAGAAATGCAAATGACCAACAGGTTCACCGTCACTGCTGTGACTTGACATCCAGTCAACGCAACATGTACGGTTGAGGCCTTTAACTGCAGGGCAAAAGCAAAATGTATCCACAAAGAGATACATGGAAACGCTTAGTTAACTTTGTATATCCTTCTGCTCAAATCTGTCCCGGAGTGAATATTTGGACTGATGTTCAGTTCACACACTGTAGACCGGGGGAGGCCCGAGACCCTGCAGGTTTTCTCTCCAACCCCCCCACTCCCCCCACTCCCCACCCCGCTTTAGTGACTGGTTGGACAGAGAAGCTGCAGGGTGTCGGGCCCTCCATGGTACGAGTACGAGACCCCTGCTTTAGACCATTACTCAGGATGTGATGGTTCATGCCTGAGTAAAAAGGTCAGTTCTTTTGGGGGTTGTTCACATCGACCCTGGTCAGTTTCGTTTTCCTCAAATAATTCTGTTTTGTTTGCAAATAGAAATCACTTACAGTTTCTGCATGAAAAGGTGATGCTAATGTGTTTTTAAAGGCTCTAACCAGCAAGTGAGGAAAAAAAAATCTGAAAAATAACAATTTTTGTAGGGGCCTGATAATTTTGACCTCAACTCTGTGTATCAAATTAGCCCTGATAAAATGTACACACTCATTTATTGACTCACAGCAAATATACAGCCGAGCTAGTGATACACTAATTAATGGGTGCTGATCATTAAAATCAGTATTGTGAGGATTTGGTATTTATAGTGGCTTATGGATAATATTAGATTTCTAAATTAGAAATACTGATAAATAAACCCTCAAAAGATTAAAAAATTCATGCATTTGTTAGGGTTATTTAAGCTTTAACTTTTTTCTTCGTTTGGAAGGTTCTGTGTCTTTTCTTCTCAAAACACAGGTCTGGAGGCTGTGAAAATAACGATGTGTCAAAATTCTTACTCAGATGAGGAGACATACACATCAACTGCCTGCGCCTAATGCGAGCCATCTGCATTTCTGGATATTTGTAACGTCACAAATTAACAACCGTGCCTGAAAGCTGGTTTTCAGACATGACACCATGGATTTTGATCTGGAATTTCAAAGACATTCTAACGACATATGTTACTACTAGATGTACATATTAGATTAAAATGGGTACAATGTGTCTGCTTTGAAGCGTTGTCGGGTTGCTTGCGGGGTCAGCAGGATGGTGAGTACGGTCTGATTATTCTGTGTTTGTAATCTATCATTTAACTCACACAGCCTTCTTAGGCACCATGTTAAGACATTTTGCACCGCGGCGTCTCCTGAAGGTGGCGACCTCTGGGTCCCAAACTGAAAGTCCACACGAGAGCATTTCAACATATTTACTGTAAATGCATACGATAGGATTTAACATTGAACATTAATTCAGAATGAATTAAATAAGCTCTAAATTAAAAAAAAACAAAAAAAAACAAAATAACAAGAAATCATTCACAAGTGTTGTTGAAAATTATTTTTAAAATGAACGAAAACTCACAAAATAAACAAAAAAATCTCAAGCAGCTCAACTAAATAACCAAGCAAGTTACAAAAATAATTAACAAATTAATGATCCAATAAAAAAAGGCTCCAAAATCTAATTTTGGTGCTGACCTTAAGTTTTGTAAAGATGTGATGCAGGTGTGTTTTCAATTATTGCATTTTTACGACATTTAGGTACCCACATAAATAACGAACGGGTCGAGTAACCACTCGAGGAGTGGGCTCGACTCTGCTGTGACCTCAAATTGGGCGGGGGGGGGGTGCTCTACTCGAGGGTAGCGTACATCCCACAATTCAATTCAATTCAATTCAATTTTATTTGTATATCGCCAATCATAATCGACAATTATCACTAGCCGCTTCACAATTCAAGAGACCTGAAGACTATACAGAGTAAACCCAACAGAACCACCGAGAGCAAGACAAGGACGACGGGGGAGAAAGAACTTCCTTTACGAAAGAGAAAACCAGCGGCTCAGGGTAGGCGGCCATCTGCCTGGACCGGGTGGGGTTAGTGGACAGAGGAGACAAAAGAAAAGAGTAGAGATAGAAACAAACAAACAACGCAGTGCATACGACAAACATGGTGGATTGCAGGTCGGTTGTTGGGTTGTCGATGTGTGATCTATCTGTTTACTGAAACAGTGAAAAAGTTTTGTTTTTGTGTATTACATCACATAGACCTATAGTGTAAGGAATGTCTGCCACTGATAAGAATGTTGTACGCCAGGGGTGCGGGTTACCGGTAGCCCTCGACGGTAGTGTCGGTCGACCGCGTGACATTAAAAGAAATAGACGTCAGCCTATCATCTATCCCGTCACTGGATTGATTTACAGCAGGTGTGCTCAATATGTCGAGTAGTGTGGGTAGATCGCATGACGTAAAAAAAAAACAGACGTCAGCTGCCGGCAGCTGTGCCGGAGGGGCACCCTCCCTCCCCCCGCGCTGCGGCAGGTGGGAACGTTAGTGCCGACGGGGAGCGGACGACCCCCGCGCCGGGCATCCTGGAACGTGGCGTCTGGACTTAAGGGGACAAAGGCGATAGATCCGGTCGCTCCGTCATGTATCGGGATGAAAAAGTGTGAGCACCCCTGTTGTATGCCATGACTACTACCCATGTACACAGCATTCTTGCATTGCGCACGCGTCTTGACTCTACACAGGCCATTTTTAATCGAACAGACCCCAAGTGACTGTTCTGTACCTGGTTGCAGGATAATGCAAATGCTGAGTTACAGTAATGCGAGAGCGTCCATGAAAACGCACTACACACTGTACGTCGATCATGAAATGGGGGCAACTAGCAACTGCCGTCATGTCATCCGCACGCTCTCGCAGCCTCTCGCAGCGCTGAGTAGCAGCCCGGATCCCTGGCTGCAGGAGCTTTTGAGGCTGTCGAAGTGAAAAGTGTGACTCCCCGCTGTGTCACTAAGGTGTGGCCTCATGTAACACTCGGCGTGCCTGCTGCCAAGACGTCGGCTCTGCCCGGCAGTGGTATCAGCATGACACGCAGCAAGCCTTCACATCCCCAACACACAGCCCCTAATTACTGCACAGCCCTGCCAGTTTGCAGCCCTGGGCCAGTACTGCTTGCTCAATGCCAAGATGTAAACACTGCATTATTAACACTACATACTGTCTGTGCACACGGCCATGTTTAATATACTGTGCGTATTTCAACACACAGGCGTTGCTTTAGTGTGGATCTTTACGTGGTGCCGTACAATGGATTTATAGGTTCTCAGACACTCAGCTCCAAAATCAGCAGATGGGCGATTTGCAGCGTATAGCGTAATGTATGCTTACAAATGATGTTTAATGATGTCTTTCAGGGCGAGGAAGCAAAACATTAATGTTTTCAAGGCTAAACATGCAGGCAATGTGAGAAGGTGAAAGAGATTAAATGCACCTTTCTTTTTCTCTTTTTTGGTTATTTATACATGCATTGGCTGTCGGGATGTGTTGATGATGCCGAACTACAGTTTATCCTTTGTTGTTAAGTGGTTGTGTGCTAATCTTTCGCCCTTTTAGAGGGGAGCTAGGAGAGTTATCTAGATGTGCATTTGTCAAACCATCCTTGAAACTTTTTCTTAAATAAAGCATAAATGTGATCTTTATGCAGGCTGTTGGAAGTAAATATTTGGGAATACCTGGCCCAGCCTTCAAGCTTAGTTTGAGGGGTTTTGGTTCTTGGACGTGGAGGCTCCTTTTGGACCAGTAGAGTGAAGCGAACTCTGACGGCCTACCCTGGTATCGACTCAAAGCGATTTCTGCTTCAGTAGGTGCAGTTCCACGGACGATGTTTCTTCGACTCAACTGAAATCATACTCTTTCGGGTATTGAACTTAACTAAATGCAAAATAACATGATACAATAAGATATGTGTTTACATGCATTGGAGCATTTAATCAGAATGGATTTGAGTGTTTCTACCTGCCCAAAAGCACAGCTGCTCTTTTGACTTTCAGCCTCGTAGCAGGCGGCCGTCAGACTTTTTGATGGTTCGATGGATTCCAGCTCGTTCATCTTTTGGATCAGCTCGCTGTTTGAAGAGTATTTGATGGTTGCTTGTGCCTTCAGACTGAAGAGGAATCAGGATTGGGCCGTAATTCTGATTATTAGTTGACTATTAAGGGCCAAATAAACTCAGCTGTACTCCCCATTCCTTGTGCTATGTTTGAAGATTTTGCCGTTGATGTCATTGAACATGATTCAGTATCGTTCAGTCTATATAAACTCAGAAATTTGAAGGAAAAGAAAGAGTCAGTTTGTGTGTTGTCACAGTAACATCACCATCCTGGCTGCATGTGTCACTTCATGCTGGTCTTTTGTGAATAAAACAATGTTTTGCAACAAGGCTCATTTGTGAAGAAAGCAGCTGATTTTGCACCAGATGCATTAATATTCTCTAATTTACGCCCATGCACATGACCCACGCCTACCTCCATGCTATTTGCATGACACTGTCATTTGTAGCCATTTGCTTTTCCATTGTTGTAATTTATGCGCAGTCTTTTTGTGGATCTGACCCATCGCGTGTACGTGTGCTTTCCTTTTCCAGTAAATTACTTGTAAAACTTATTACCTTGTTTCTAATATTCGCAGAGATCAAAGAAGCATTATTTAGTATTAACACGTACGCAGTAATCAAACTATCAGCTGAACTGCAGGAGTTCTGCCAAACTCCACAGACAGCAGGAGCAGAGTCCACAGGCTAACGAGCGCTCTACGCCGTCTTAATGTGCTAAATGAAGGAATCTGGCAGTGTCAAAACCCAAAGGTAGCGTGTTATTGTTGTGCATAATAGGAGCAGTTTGGAACAGTTTGCACAAGGAGGTGAGAGGAGTGCTGTGCGGCAGTACAGGATTCGGTTTGATGAGTGGCTGAGTTTGGGTTTGTACTGAGCGATCTCAGCGGCAAGCAACTGATAAGAGCGACAGTGCTTCAGTTTCTGTCTCTGGCAGTTAGTTTGGTCATATACAAAAGCTGTGTAGACAGTCTGATGTGCTGTGATGCAGAAAACTGGTCTGTAACTGATAAAGCAAGAGGGAAATGGTACCATAAAATAAGTGCTGAGTGCTGGAAGTTTGCTTCATTCTCAAATCACAATGGGCTTTCTCCATACTGTATATTATTTTAAGGAGATCTTTATGCTCAAGAAGCACAAAAGAACTTTACACCACTTTAACTTTGAACTTGGACTTACACTAGTTTACAGTCCCTGTTTGATAAAAAAAAAAAAAAAATTGATCTTAGGTGAATAGTTTTTGCAACTTCACAATTAGATGAAACACTTAGACTGTGTTCACTCCACAAGTTATTGTTCAGATATAAAGAGTTTACATAAATTTTTTTATAAATGTGGCTAATATGTATAATTATAGACATGTCTCCATCCCCAGCACGCACAAGACAGAAGCTGTGTCGCAATTCAGGGGTTGCAGCTGATGTCGGCCGCATTTTTCGGCCGTTGACGTCATATCCGAGCGTGAAGTCTGTCCGATTTTTGACGGCTCCTTCATACGCAGCCAACGAATCCAGCCTTGATCGGGCGGAAAACGAAGGGCACAACTGATGTATCCTTCACGGCCCACCGTATCCCACAATGCATTGTGCACATGACTGACAGTACTGTCAAATCAGGGAGCTACAAGGAATATACAGTTAAATAAGATAGAGCATTTCAATTCATGAGTTACATTAAAAAGCAAAATAACCACAAACATGAGTGAAAAATCCTCCATTTCAAAGCAGCAGCTGGTCGACGACAGGTGTCTAAGTCATTACACAAGAGTAAGAACAGCTGTGATGATTTACGTAAATTGACCAGCCTACGTGGGCTGGACGTCACATTTAAGCACCGTTAGGTGAAGCCTTCACAGACCGTGAAGACTGCAGCCCCTGAATTGGCGGACAGCTAGTATCTGTAAGGTGACATTAAAAAAGTAAAGTTCAATTTACACCAGAAACACAAAGGAAATCATCACTTGCCAATATGAATGTCATGATGAATTGGCCCATTAATTCTACATCTTCTTCTTCTTCTCCGTTTTGCTGCTCCCCTCAGGGGGCGCCACAGCGAAATACCAATGAATTCTACATACAGTGGATATAAAAAGTCTACACACCACTGTTCAAAGGCCAGGTTTTTGTGATGTAAAAAATTGACACCAAGATAAATAATTTCACAACTTTTTCCACCTTTAATGTGACCTAT
>JAQQAE010001354.1:0-25898 GCA_029823295.1 Pseudamia nigra
GAATGAAATTAGTTCTAAAAATGATTTAGGATGTATTCTTACCTTGGCTTATGACTTGGTAGTGTGTCCGTGGACACCGCACACGTCCATAACTGTAAACAACTCCACCACACCGCTGCCGGTGGCCCCACAAGCCGACGCGGGGCTGCCCATGTTACGGCTAACAACATAGCCGGTTCCGGAGTGGAGTTGGCTTATGATGGCAGAGGCACAGGACCACGCTGTCTGGTTCTGCATTAAGGAGTTGAGCTGATTCATAGATGCCGATGGTGAGGCAGTGTTGTTTCACAGGGCTAGCTAGCCACTGACTTCCCTAGCGCTAGCGGCTAGCGCTCTGACTTCCGGGTCATTTTCATCGAGACCCTGAAGTGATGCAGACGTGACCCGGGCGTTGTTGTCTGGATAATTCGTCGTTATGAGGTTAAATTTTTTTTGCAGTTTTTTCGTTGGTATCCGAATTTGTCATTATCCGAGGTTCCACTGTATTTTAAAGGAAGTCATGTTAATTATCTGAAACGGAAGGCATGAAATTTGTTCTGCAAAGGATTTAGATTGTATTCTTACCTTGGCTTATGACTTGGTAGTGTGTCAGTGGACACTGCACACGTCCATAACTGTAAACAACTCCACCACGCCGCTGCCTGCGGGCTCGCAGCAGACGCGCCGGGAACAGTCACGCCGCTGCCTGATGGCTTCAATGATGGTACAGTATCACCAGCGATTTCCTTCTCTTTGATCCGAAGCAGCAGTAGCCTCTAGCTATTATTAAAGGCAATATGTTTTACACAAACGCACGGACTCCTTTTAGAACTCAGTACAAACATATCACCGTGTAATAGAGGGTGTTTTATAATTTCTGCAAGGTTATCCTAAATCCATCTACATTTGGACCTGTAAAGTGCTGCCTTTTGTGATTATATAATTGCACAGACTCTTGTTACAATTATGCCTGCAGTTTGATTAAGAGTGCAGCCCTAATGGAAAATGAGAACCGTGGGAGTTCTCCGTTTGTATCAAGCAGCAAAAATGTTGTAGCATGACATGCTGAAGTTAATTTGACTTACTTGACCTCCTGTGTCCTTGTCTGTGGCGAATTTGGATGTGGACATTGTGACGATAGTACTGAAGCAACATATTATGCAGACATTAAATTTTATGCAGACAATTAGCATTTATGTTATTGAATTGCAGAGGGAAAACAATCATGTTGACGGAGCCATCTTGAGCTGTAGGACTTAACTTTTAAATGGTCATTAGTGTCAGCCCCATTTGTAATGTTCCAAGTGTTACCTCACAGCAAAGCTTAATGTCTTTAGCAGATTCTGAAAAGCAGTGGGTGGAAGACTCGTGAGTGTGGATGGAGTATAAGGAGTGGGGGAGGTGTAATTGGCAGGGGGTTGTGAACAAAAAGACCTTTTGACTCAAATCATTGTAGGTGTAGTGAAGGTTAGATCCATGAAGAGTGATACAGATCTGGAAAGGTGCCATTCATTCTCTTCTGGCGCACCGTCCTTGAAGAAGGTTTTGAAGGACCTCTCCCCTCCCGTTAGAAGGATTCCATATACTCTGTTATGTCAGGAGTTAACCTTCACGTTTTAAAGTCTGCTCACTAAACCTTATAAAGTGAGTAACCAGTTCATCGGTGGGCCACTGTGGAATATTGTTTGCAGCCAGGGAGAAGATGATATAAAATGTTGCAGGTTAGTTATAATTTCGGGCTTTTGTTTCTTTCTTCTTTTTGCTAGTTTAGTTCAATGTGTTTCCTTTTTTGAATTCTCTGATTCCCTCATTTCCTGTCCTCTGTGTGTCACTGCCTTACTCTTCCTACTCTCTCTTTGCTGTTTGTGTTTAATTCTCCATACAAAGCTAAACTGGCCTTGGGAATGTCTGCTGGCCGTCTCTTCCGGCACCCCCAACAGACATGTACCTATTCACAGAGAAGAACAAAACGGCAGTGTTATGGCCAGATGGTCATGACATGACAGGCTGTATGAGTTCAGTCTCAACTAAGCTATCTTTTATTTACAAAAAAAATCTTCAATAATCACACAGTAATTTGTTTTTAATAGCTGCTGCTTATGAAGTATGATGATAACGGTTGAAAACATGTTTCCACTTGTAATGCAACAGAGTATTATAGCCCCGGCCTTAAGCATATCCTGACTAACAGTTTCCTGTTTTTCCTTGTGTTTCCTCTCCAGTTTAGTTGCCAGAGGGGCTTTAGTTGCCCTGCATCACTAGAGCCATTAAGAATGTCAGGGCCAATATATCAGAACAGGCCCCTTCATTGCTGACCCAAAATGGAGCTCAAGGTCTGGGTGGATGGAGTCCAGAGGGTCGTCTGCGGTGTCACTGAAGCAACCACCTGCCAGGAAGTGGTGATTGCTCTGGCTCAGGCCATAGGTATAGCATTTTTCAAATCTGACTTTTCTCTAGCAATTCCGCTGGATTTACCTATCAATGAATTAGGGTAATTACAGCATAAGTTAGATTAACAACTCCAGTTGTCTAAAAAAGTAGAGGCTGCTATGTTGGTGAAATGTGTGCATCAGTCAGCACGAGTCATAACACTGGCTAATGTCTGACAAATCTTTTCACATATAGACCTTGTTGTAGTTTTTATGCAGGCTGTGGTTTGATGCTGAAATGCTCATTTGCACATTGAAAGCAGTACAGCCCTTTTAAAGATGCTGGCATTTCTACTGAATGTCATTCACCATCATTTATACTGTGACTACAAAATAATTAGCTTCAGTTATCAGTTTGGACAGTTATGGCAAACATTACTTTAATATACTGTACAAACATGAGCATTGTCTCTAAAAAGGAAGAAAAGAAAATGTGAATAAATAAGCTGTACATTAACACAGATGTTGGTGTGCTGAAACAACAAAAATGTGTGTCATTATCCCATTTTCTTTTTTTAAATCCTCTCCATTGAGATTGAAAGCACTGAAGAAGCATCAAGCTCATTTTTAATAAATGTTTGTGTTTCAAGTGGGGAAAAGTCATAATGAAGCAAACAAGTACTTGATCCTCCTGCCTTCATTTTGCACTCCTGCTGAGATATAGTGGATCACAGTCAGACTTTATTGATGCTTTCTTTGGATCCAAAGCATCCATTCCCATATGGCTCCTTCAGGAACAGGGACACTTGAGCAGACTATATTGACATCACTTCCCACAAAGCGCAGAGTAGGAGGAGGGAAAGTCTGACTCATCTCTCACTCTCCTGCCAAGCTGAGAAAGAGCCACTTCTGAGCCCCCTCCCCTGCCTTTTTCTGTTTAAAAACATACACCATGCTAAGTGATATGATACATCAACACTCATGATGATTTGACATTAATTTTTTTCACAAATTAGTCATCATGTGCATTGAATCTACACTCGCCACTAGTGATGTTGCTCTAAACACTTTGCACATTTGCCACGTTAGCCTCCATAAGCCAATTGTTCTGGGTTTCGAGCCCACACATGATAGTGTATGATGTCAAGGTTCTTTTTTTACATAAGCATTGGAAACTATTTACCAGCATTAGATAAGATGGCTCAGTGAAGAAAGATGTCTCCAATATGTTGATGATAAACTCTGTATTTGCCAGAGGTGACATTTTTGCTAAATTATTAGCCACAACCTATTGATAAACACAGTATATCAAGGATGACATTCTATGACTTTGTTTGGGATTGTCTCCACCTCCTTTTGGTTAAACTTTTTATAGCATTTTTCATCAGTGTGTTCTGTTGCAATTTCCACAGGTCGCACAGGGAGATACACATTAGTAGAAAAATGGCGGGACACCGAGCGCCACCTAGCTCCTCATGAGAGCCCTGTAGCCTCTCTGAACACCTGGGGTCAGTATGCTGGAGATGTCCAGTTGATACTGCATCGCACAGGCCCCTCCCTGACTGAACGGCCACCCTCAGAAGGGCCACCTCTCAGGGGCCCTGAACGTGGGCTGCATCGGCAGAGTCTCCCTCCTCTTGCAAAGCTTCGCCATCCCAATGATCGTTCCCTCCGGCGCCGTGAACCCCGCCGGAAATCTCTCACGTTCACTGGTGCACCCAGGAGTCTAAGGGACATACTAAGTGGAGGACGAATCGGAGAGGCTGAGGCCAAACGAAGACTACTCCTAGGAAATGGTGGGAGTCACCACCACGCAGCACCAGCTGCAGGCACTGCATCACCTGGACTGTGGGCCTGTCGCATGGAAGATCTTGTTAGACTGGTAGGTCTACAGAGAGAGACTCTGAATGTGCTGGAAAAGAAACTTGAGGCCTACGAGGTGGAGCTCCAAGCCTGGGCCGATGGGCGAGGAGGGCGATGTGGTGGTTGCAACGGGGATCCAGGTGTTGGAGGGGGGTTGTTGAAAGAGATCCTGAGGTTGGAGAAACATCTGAGGAAGAATGAGGTGGAGATGGAGGAGGAGGAGTTTTGGGCCACTGAGCTGCAGATTGAGCTTGAGAGTGAGAGACAGCTAGAGGAAAGACTGCAGGAGCTGCGTGGACGTCTGCAGAGCTGTGAACTGGAGATCGAAGAAAAACTGGCAATGGTACAGGTGTGCTGTCTGTGGGATTTGGGGAACATTTTATAGTAAAGATAGAATAAGGATGAAATTAAATACATTTTGTTTAGTTTTAGCAAAGGAAAACGCAGACGTTTTGGAAGTTCTTTTTCATTATTGCTATACCCAGCCTCTGTAATGAGTCTTTTTGTCCCATTAGAGTGTAGAAGCAGGACTGGTAGAGGAGAGGCTACAGAGGGAGCGTCAGGAGACCCAGTGGGTCACTGAAGCAGAGGCTCAAGCTCAAGTCCTCAGAGTTAAAGCTGAGCTGAAGGCCCAGGAGAGACAAGCTGTCCAGCTGGAAACCAGCTGCAGAGTTGTGGACCGGTCACTTGGACAAAGCAGTAAGAAACTGCAGGTGAAGCATTTACAAGTAATAAATTATCAGATTACTTTTTAGTGCTTGATTTTTAAGTAAATTGAAGTTTCTACAAAGATAAATATACCCACAATCTACCAGGTTTAGAATAAAATAAACACAATTTCATGAAATTTACTCCTTTCCTCAATTGGTATTGAATTCAACTAAATATACTGAGATAAAAGATGTTTTCATAGTACCATAGTAAGCAATTTGCTTGGTGGCATAAAAAGTTCAGCTCCTGCCATGAGTACATTACAGTCTTCTATTTTCTGAGCTCTCTCTCACTTATGGTTTGGTCTCATTGAAGGACATGCAGCAGGAGCTGGAACAGCTGACTAAGGAGTTAAGACAGGTAAACCTGCAGCAGTTCATCAAGCAGACTGGGACCAAGGTCACAGTGCTGCCAGCAGAGCCCACTGATGACGAAGGTACCCACAACAGCCGTGGTATAGGTAATGTCATTTTGTTATACACATCAAACTGTTGGATATTACAAGTTTGTTCTCGGTTGAGTAATATGTACTATAAAACTTTTGCCAGAGGTTAAATCAGTGTGGAGTCTCTCAGCGTTATATAAGATCAGGTCTGTCCTTGTAGGTGAAGTGTTGTTTGTGACATAAGGTCAGTCTAGTCTGATTTAAACTCTTGACAAGCACTACAATTTCACTGCATGTCAGAGCACCAGCTGTGTAATGAAGTTTCTGGTTGCAGCATATATTTTATGTGCATAAAGTGCAGTTTGTGAGTCTGCCTGCTCAAAGTAAAGTAATTCTATTCCTTGATGGTGCTTATGTTTCTAGCTCATTTTCTGACACCCTGCTGAGAGAAAATGACTCATCGCACTGTGTGTGTGTTACAGACAAAATGGAGCACAGACTGTGTAGTGGAGAGTAGAATTTTTTTTTTTTTTTACCAACTCCTTTGCCAACAACCACCTAAATACAGACAGGTCTAGTGTCATTTATTCTTTCCCTGTCAGACCCTCACACCATCCAGCCCACTCCTCCTAACCCATACTCGGGTTTCTCTGTAGTGTTCATTAGACACGAAGCTCCGTCATCTTTGAGGAGAGCTGATACTTAAACTAACAGCAGTCACAGTGTGATATCCACTGCCCTCTTTATCCTGTTGATCTTAAAAAGCTGAAAGTAATATGATGCTGAGAATATACTGGGCAATAAATATAAATATTGTCTGTGTGTTCATGAGGAATAGTTTTCAGTAGGAAAATGGTGCGGAGATCTTCATAACCAGAGTATGGAATGTACAAAGTGCAAGACTATTTCAAAATGCCCCTGGTTAAATGTCCGGAAAGAAATCTACCAGGTCCCAAACATAAACCCTAAATGTGTCAATAAAAACACTTCTTCATAGGATCTCTGCATATGTACGTATATAATTTAATATTTTATTTTCCCTTGGCCTTAAGTTCTGAAGTTTTACTGAGTACATGAGTTAATATGTAAATGCTAAGTTTCATGTTGTACTTTCTTTTAAGATGATATTAAAAATGCACTTTTAAATTTACTTTTTACTACATGACATGCATTTAATTACTTCCATTTGCAGCTGTATAAAACTTTATGGTAATGATTTAATCATCCAAAGTGATGAATTGAGTGTTAATGTCCTCCTAGTAACCTTCCTGTGTATAAAATCTGCAAGGTCCTTTGTGGCCAGAGATTTCACTGCATCAGCTGATTCTCTGCATAGCACAGCACTGCTCCCTGGTGGCAGACCACTGTAACTGACAATACTGTATTAATGGATGTGGAGTGTGAATGGTTGTCTGTCTCTGTGTCAGCCCTGCCATGAACTGGCGACTCATCCAAGGTGTACCCTGCCTTCGCTCAAGTCAGCTGGGATAGGCTCCAGCATCCCCCCCCCGACCCTCACGAGGATTAAGGGGTAGAAAATGGATGGATGTTTTGCTTTTTAAAAATAAAGTGCAAAAAGGTGTGCAGATAATTAAATGCAGAGTTTAGTTTAAGCCTTGCAGGTAATCCTTAACATTTATAACTGTAATTTGACCAGAGAAAGAAGGCTTGTCTTGCACTCTTGAGCCATCCCTTTTATTATTTCACTTTAATTATGAAGTATATATACTTTAACTTAGGCTGGTGTTTCTCTGTAATGTGTTTCTTTCAGATTTAGTGCCCCTTTCTGGCTCTTTGAAGCGTCCTGTGTCATCACACCCTGTGTCCAGTCACCTGCGAGTCCTCCACAGCCCTTTATGTTCAGGCCTGAACCCTGAAGGAATCTATGTGTGAGGGTCTAAGTCAAGACATCACATCCTCGCTGGTCCTGTTTTCACCCTCACAATATCTACTTACAAACCCATTTGTAAGTGGATATTGTAGTGCAGGATACCTCAGCAGTGCATTACTCCGCACTGTTTGCAGTGAAGGTAATCTTGACTGTGAAGGATCAAATAATGAAGAAGCAGTGGTATTTACTGATTGGAAGTCATGGAGCTCTATGGAGCAGGACGAGAGATAATGGTATGATGAAAAGCCAACGCAGCAGTAATACTCGACTTGACGCAAAAGCTCCGACCAAGTTAACTTTGAAATATGCAGATATTGTGGACTGGTCTCTGAACACATCCACTCAATGTGCTTTTACTCTCACTTTAGTACCTGCTGAATGATCTGTAATGTTTGCTCTGGCATCATGATTCAAAATGTTTGCCTTTTAAACTGTTTCTTGAGAGTCTTGGTATGTGAATCTATGGATTATAATCCCTGAAGCATATGTAATGTCTGCAGTGAATGTGTTTTACACAGCATAATGATCTGGTCGCATCATTAATGAAGGATCCACACTTGTCTATGATTAAACTGTCTGAGTAGTGTTTATCAATATGCATATCAGAATATATTCCTGTAGCTCTGAATTTCTGTTTTTATTAAAACTATGCACAAATGGTGAATACATTTGTCACTGAAGAATGTTACTGTCCGTTCATACCAAAATGGTGGCATACTGTAAATATGTTTTCTTATTTTCTAGCTTTATTTAGTGAATTATTATATTTTATTACAAAGTGGTGCATTCAGTTACAAAAATGCAGTGCCCTCATTCCCGCTGTAACAGTTGCATATTGAAGCGGTGTTATCATTCCTCTTAAACTGACTTTTGTTGTTGAAATGACCACATAGTATATTTTTGCCAATTGTATTATGCTTGTTTTTCTGTACGGATTGGTGGCCAAAGATTTGCAGGTCTTGTTGCATGATTGTATTATTGACACAGCCATATCTGGATGTGCAAAGCACCCACAGTAAGTAGTTGTTTGTTGAATCTTTGTTGGCATGTAACTTTCTCATGGATAGTAACAGCTGTTGTTTGAGTGGGTCAAAGGGGGTGTGTGTGTGTAAATCAGACTATGTATGAAGAATGTTTAGGTATGAATCCCCAGTTAGGTTGTAGTTCAGCTGCTATTCACATCAAAGTGCCTTAAGATTCATCCAGCAGTTGGTGTGTTGAAGTAATAAGCTTTAGTAGAAGCAATGATAGTCAATCTAGAGAAAATGATGGTAGAGGTTAGTGCCACACAAAGAGAGATTACAATAGCACAGAGAAGGAAACTATAATTATCAGTATTTTCTAGAAATGTCAGTGGAAAGAGCATTATTAATGGTGCTTTCCACTTTGTTACTGCATTACTGTCTCCATAAAACTATGTGCTATAAAATGCATTCACATTTAATCTGAATTATTTTTAATACATGCAGTATACTGTAGTTAGAGTAGGTCACTACTGTTATCGAAGAATAGCTAGTTAATATCAGAAGGGAATTCCACCTTGTTACATTTACCTACAACATAAAAACATCCTCACTGCAGTGTGTCTCTGCTTTTCACTTAAAGAACGGACCTATTTTTCTAACTGTAGCCTGAAACTAATCTACAGTGTGACACTCTGTACAATAGGGTGGATTCTCCCTTTAAGAAGCCACTTGTGTGCATTTTCCACCCTGGGATAAGATGTAGCTGTGGTTGCTGTTTTACAACTGTATGTGTCCTAGAGAACTGTTAAGATGTCGACTGTAAATAAACGGTTTATTTCCTCCTGCCTTAATATACTGCAAAGTGTTGACTGATGTATGGCTGTACCTGGCTGCTGATATGACATGGGTTGCATGATTCAATAAACCTGACAAAAATCACATGTCCATAACTAGTGCTTATTGAGTTTGCTCAAACTGGCTGTGGAGAAACTGCACAAGTGTTTTGTGTTTTACCAGTAGATGGCAACATTCACCTACGACTGGTCAGGATGCCCTACAAGTCACAGTGCCAGTATAAAACTTACTTTAAAAAATCTTAACATTTCACCTGCATATAGGAATTTTATTACAAAATTATATTGGGTTAAATAATAGCAATCAAGTAACAAATGCAGTCTTGATGTTTTTAGTCATGAAGCAGAGGACAAAATGGTAAAAGTATAATAGTGGATTTCATTTAATTAAAGTAGCAACACCTAAAGGCAGCTGGTTTATTCCATAAAGTAAAGGTCTAATTAAACTTCTGTGTTTACAAAATGACTAGAAAGCATAAAATCAGTCCCTAGGGTATCAAATCTGGTGTAATTTATCATGTAAATTAAAATGATGTTGCACTAAGCTGGTTAATGGCAACAGTTGTTGAATTTGATCCTGGTTAAATCTTTTTGACAAGTTCAAAGCTGGCCCCTTGTTTTTCATGAGTCTATACAGATTGAAGGTAATCTCACCTCATCATCCTTTTAGCACATGACATTTGTTTAAAGCCTTGGCTTACTGTGCATTCCTCTGCACTGACCTGTCAGCTGATTAGACTGTTAGGAACATTGTGTTTCATCTACTGTAGTTTCAACACACAATAAGGTGCTCTAGTGATACTGTTTTGATGTGCTTGCATCTGAAACTGTGCGTATTGTTTTCCATGCCTTTGGAACAGACCCACAATCTGAACTGGAGTTGTTCCGTGTTTGGGGAAATGTAAGAATGTGACAACACACTGTGATTCAAATAATGAGGACCCTGCAGAGTTAAGGTTTTATATTTATTTTACAACTCATCAGCAATAATTTAGAACAGCATATGTGTAAAGCATTAACGAAATGTGCAACAGTTTGCCCAGTTAAACCTTAAAAAAAAATCCATAGACTTCTACAACATTGACAGACATGTATACTTTATGGTATATTCACAAACCTATTTACAGACACACATGCCACTTTATATAACAGATCTGAGGCAAAAAACGGCTGAGGAAAACTACAAAAGCAATGTCTCGTATGCAAAATACAATGAAAAGTATCTGTTTATTCAGTCACATTTGAAACTTAAAAAGGCTGATCGATATAACACTTGCAGGAATTAATCTCTTAGAAAACAGGCCATAATAAAGTTCATTAAAATGCTGATCGTCACAGCTGATGGTTATATGACCCCAGTTTCTTCCCACTTTGTCTAACATCATGATAGCATTTCCTGTGGAGGAGTATTCAAAGCTGATTGTAATTTGAATCATTCTGCCTTGAAAGTGCTAAAATGAGCAGTGTTTTTTTTTTTTTCCCAAAATCAGGCAAGTTGCTGGAACACCACTACACTGCAGGGAAACACTGCAAAGCATCTGATGTTTCCGTTCTCTCTGTAAAGGAATTGTTTTATTTTGCGACAACAATACAATAAAAAGGTTCAAAGAGAGAACTACAGTGATTGACTTTGAAATGATAACGTGACTTTAAGGGTTTAAAGCAGAAAAAGTGCACTTTACGTCTCAAACAGTAAAGATCATTGTATGTACAAACTTTAACAGCTGGGAAAATACAGTTACATTCAATATCAAAGATCTAAGGTGCTATCCTACAATGTTTCCTGGAGGTACAGGAGGTCACTGCATCTCTGTGCAGAAATGCATCATTCAAGGAACATACAATATGCTGGTCAGGCAGCCACTTATAAATGAAGAGCTGCTTCTACCATTATCCAGAATGTCAAATGATTGTTTTTTTTTTATTCTACTGAACAAGTAAAGTAAAGTAAAGTCAAATCTTTCAAGAGTTTGGGGGAAAGAGCCAAAGCCCACTCCCATTGTGTCACTACTGTCAATGCTGTGGCTGATTTTTGTGGTTGTTTTTGATGGAGATTAACTGTATAATGAAGGGAGTTTTATCATTCATTATTTCTCAGGAGGAATAGTAAATGTTCTGGACAGTAGATGTTCCTCCTTATAAGCCTACCCCATGTGAACTTTTTGATGAGGTAATATAGCCGATAGGCATTAAGCTTCCAGGAGCACTTATTTTATAGGCCCATTTAGTGCACATTTACAAGTTAATGAATCAGAATCTTAGCACATAATAATATTTACAGTCAGAGTCAGCCAAGCTGTTAATAACCTTGGCAGAGGTCAGTTGCAACTACATACATCCATAGAGACTCACTGATTGGGACATTTGCGCAGTTGTACTTAAAGTTTTGGCACCAACGCTGCCATTTTAAAATATTTATCAAAGTGGATAAAAAACTACCTTCAGCATAACACAGCCGTGTATTAGTGTCAATCATTGTCGATAATCATTCAGATTGATTAATCTAGATAAGTGCAAAAGGCACGTGCCGTCACAACTGTCCCCTGTTTGCCAGGATATTGTACATGAGAAACGGTGAAACCTCGTTACACATTTAGCCTAATCTGAAAAATCCGAGAATACATAAAGTTCTCAGCAGAATGCACGCGGTTGTAGCACAGACACATTAGCTCGTTTGACAAGCAGGGAACGGATTCTGCTGGCTGCTCTTGTTCTCCTGACACTCGTCAGCGTCGCCGTCTCCGTCGTCACTCGCCGGAGTTTCCTCGCGGTCCTCAGGTAAACCTGTGTCAGCCTCAGGTGACCCGTCGCGGTCTGGACTCAGGGAGTCCTTGCACTGAGCAGAGGCTCCAAAGTGCGCGGACAAACCGGGGAAAGCGGCAGCAGCAGCTGCGGCCGCGGCTGCTGATGCGTGTGCGGGGTAAAGCCAGGGGAACGGGGACAGAGCCGCCGCCGCCGGGTACATGTATTTCTCAATGTTGCTTTTATCGAAAAAAGGCATATAAGACGCTGCGGCGGAGGGATTGATGAAGTAAAAAGGCATGCAAATCGGTGTCTGCTGTCCCATATTGGTTATTCCCATCAGAGAGTTCATAAACGCTAAATCAGGCCTGGTGGGGTCTGCGCTCAAAACGTTTCCAGACCAACTCATCTTTGGTTTTTTGGCAGCGCGATCATCTCCAAACTCCTGCTTGATTTTCACTGCTTTGGTTCCCTGTGTCTTATTGCGCTCACATTCTTTTTCCTTGCCATCATTCTTTTCAGCCTCGCCCCCATATCCACTGTCCGTGTCTGTGTCGTTCTCATTAAGTTCCCCGCCTTGGGTCCTCTGGATGACCGGCACACAGTTAGTTTGGCTGTCGGTTTTCTGGCCATCCTGCGCGTCCCCGGTGGGTAGCTGGTGCCGGAGCGGCGGCGCGCCAGGCTGGAACTGTGCCAAAACCTTGTGAAGGTGGTTGATGAGCTGCGCGCACCTCTGCTCTCGTGTCGTCCAGTTCTCAAACTGGCTCAGATACTGCAGGACCTCTTTGGCACAGGCCTGGAACCCGGAGTGGAAAGCATCCAGGTCTGCATGAATGGAAGATTTCATCGACCGGTCTCCTGCAAAACATAGAGTTTAAAGATTAACATATCATTACTTTGCATGAATTAGTCACCACAAATGAGGGACTAGTGTCTAACCCGTCCACATATCTGTGTGCTAATAAGATCCGCTTCTTGTTGTTTTACAAGTGTATACATTTCATTCTTTGATATAAAATCACTTTTTAGAGTGCACAAAGTTTTGGGCAGATCAGTTTAATAACTCAAGCCAACGCATGAAAGCAGGGCAGTTTGTTAGAAAACTCTTTATCATCTTACCATTCTGTAAAGCAATAATCTTCTGGTGCTGCTGCTCAGTGACAGCAGTCAGTGCGTTTAAATGTTTCAATGTTAACTCCAGGACAACCGCTTTCTCCAAATGTCCCAGCGTCTGCGGAAGAAAACACGTTCAGATGATTGTTTTACGGGTCACTGTCAAATATCAGCAGCCAGGTCAAACTTTTTGTAATGTGATCTCACCGACAGCTTCAGATGTTCAGGTAACAAATCCTTGAGCTGACCAATACATTCGTTGATTCGGTCTCTCCTCTTCTTCTCTATCAACCGGTGTGGTAACTTGTACGCGTCCTGATGGCAAACATGCAAGCATATAAAACACCAGCACAGAAATATAGAGCGTATGTGACAAGGACTGAAGCTTACATGTGAATTACGTGTAGTTATAGAAATAAAGCAGTGCTGGTAACAGCAAACGAAACATTTAGATATTTATTAGAAACCGCGCGAACCTTCCCGCCGTCTTCTCTTTTGATGCCTCTTTTGGACTTGCACATGTACAGAGAGGGGTAATCCACCCTAAAGTTAACACAAAAGCTCCAGTTAAACACTTTACTGAGCACAGTTTGGCAGAGTTTGCCTGAAGCCACACTCACCCTAAGAAATCTGCGTGCTCCATGAACTGTCTGTCGTGTAAATGCGGTATTCTGTCCTCCATCGCCTCACTGCTGCTGCTTCCCAACTCCCGAGCTTCTTCAGGATATGTTTGTAATTCCACGATGTTATTCCACAGGACACACGCGGGTGGCTGCGGGAGGTGATGCACAGTGCGTGTCTTCTGGTGGAGCTGCGTTTCACACTGATGTCTCCACTTCCCTGAGCTGCCACTTTGCAAAGCTGACGGTGCTGTGGTTAGAGCGCACGCGCGTCTCCGGTGGGGAACAGCTTCCGACTCACGTGTAGCCTGCACCAGCACAAAGTCCGGTAATTAGACCTTCTGTGTTCTAGCGGCTATCTCCCGTTTTCCTATAGCAATATAGTCCAAACTGCTTTGACCTGGTTGCTGAAACGTGATTCATGCGCAGACGACAGCGGAGGAATAGACGCGCAGGCGTCGGGAGACAGTGTTCCGAATGGCATATAATATTTGTCTCCCGGGTTAAATAATCAGACAGACTCTGAGGTCTAATGTTTTAAAGCCTATTTCTAAAGACAACGGACCAAACTATCAGCTCCTGTGTGAATTTCTGCCACTTTGTACCACAGTTGTTTTCCTATTGTTCATGACAAGTCAGCTTTCTGCGGAAGAGAAACATTACAAAATAACACAACGAACAACACTGACGTAGCAAGTGTTAAATAAACCCAACTTCAACTCGGGCTGGTCGTTTTTGACTAGTCAAGGTGTGTGCGTCCTGTCAGTTTGTTGCTCGGGGCAGAGTAACCTCCTTATACAT
Organism: Pseudamia nigra; assembly: GCA_029823295.1. Classification (NCBI taxonomy): domain Eukaryota; kingdom Metazoa; phylum Chordata; class Actinopteri; order Kurtiformes; family Apogonidae; genus Pseudamia; species Pseudamia nigra. The sequence continues at coordinate 14,294 of JAQQAE010001354.1, forward strand.
CTCCAGGTGTTCAAGCTGCGTTGTGGTTACCATAGCACCGACCCAGCTGTGTGCAAGAACACGTGCGTCTTTTTTAATCTCAGCATGAGAGCTGATGTCTCACCTTTATCCGAGTCCGTAATAACACTGGCACAATAAGAATGTGATAAAGATGGTTTGTCTGTTTTATTCAGCACGATTATTATTCAACCATCGATCGCTAATTGCTCTTTATAAGTGACTGAAAATGGATTAGTAATTAAAGTTATAAAGTTCCATAAATTTTCCATGACAGTAGATGTGACTATATTTAAGTCTATCAGAGACTTAGATGTATTTGGTTGTTTGTGACACCTGTTGCCTTCCTGTGAACCTTCAAGCGTTCAGAACATTAAAATCTGAGCTCCTGTGCCCTCACATGCCTTGTGATCACATTACTTCTTCCTGTAAGTCATGTGACTCTGTCTGGCAACATATGGTTCTCTTGTGTAACATTGTTGACAATGAGTGATCCAATCACTCCTGTTTTCAGGTGAAGCATGACCTCCTCTATGTTGGCTTTTCATTAACTCATACCTGCTGATTTGGCTCTGCACTTTCCTTTTCTTCCATTTAATGCAGCTACAAGAGAAATCCTCTCACCATCGTGTGTTGCAGTCCCCCTTTGTGTCTTCCTGCCCCCCTTCCCTCCTCTTCCTTTCCTCCACAGTATGCTGCTTGCTCTATATGTGGCGCTGGAGCTGCTTTAGGAATCCAGTCCAAATGTTTTCCATATTAGTTCAGAGCCTTCTCTGTTTCCAAATAGCAGGCGAGTCTGGCTTATGGTGAGAGGAGGCCTCTGCGGGGAGGGGACAGGAAGGGAAGTGGAGAGGCAGCAGACAGACTCACCCACCCAAAACAGTAAAAGTTGTGGGGACAGAGAGTGGACAGGGAGAAAACAGGAGGAGGAATGGGGCAGGGGCATAAAGGTTCCTCAAACAAGGAGAAGATGGCCGTGAAGAGAGATGAAAGCTCAGCGTCAGAGGACGGCGATAAGTGCAGAGTGTGTCGCTTCCCTCTGCTTGTCGCCCTGCTCCAGCTGCTGTTGGGGGTGGCCGTCACAGCCGTGGCCTTCCTCATGTTGGCCATCAGTCCCTCACTCCTGGCCAGGGAGACGCCACATTGGGCTGGGATTATTGTAAGCTCTATCTATACACTCTAACAGGAGACACGACACACTGTTGCATGAAAGTCGAGTCTCCCATTTCTTGATATGTCTGCATGACCCTTAGTGTCGTCCATCCTCAGCACACTGCATGCCACCCACCTGTCAGCAAACAGTCACTGGAAGCATGAGAAATAACTGGTACTGTCTCATAATAAATGTCCAACATACTAATGTGAATGCACCATGTCAAACCTTCTGCACCATCTGTTTTTTGTCCAACAAATCCTGAACATCTGCACAGATCAGAAAAACAGGTGATCACACCCTGCCATATTCTATCTTTGAACATCCAAGCAGCACTGACAGTTTTTGTTACTGTTTAACGGTGTGATATGCCTATGGTGATCCTTACCATGTTATAAATACATTTAATACAGCAAAACATTGTTTTAATAAGTCAGAGTGTCAACAAGCAGCTGCGTATGACAAATGCAATGTGAATGTCTGCAGGTGCAAACAACCTCAAGTTTAAAATGTCTTTAGTGTAAGTTGATGCACCAGGAGGAGTTCAAGTGTAGCCGAGGTGATGCTGAAGAAGTATGAACTGTCTGTAAAAGTACTGTATTCAGTGTGACTGTAGTAGGTAAAGTTTAAGCAATGTAGGAAGGGAGGTCAGTTCCTATTTCAGCAGTGAAGGTGCAGTAGCGCCGATAAGACTCAAGGAGCAGCAGAAAGGATAGTTGAAATAAGTCATAAAAACAAATCAGTGAAAGCAACACAGACGTGAAAGCAGCTGGACTTTGGTTTTAAGAGATACAGCTCCTTCAGGGAAAGTCTAATCACTAAAAGTAATTCAATTTGCAGGTTAGAAAGTCGACATGTGTTAACAGTCATCAGAAGAAAAGCAAGTAAAGGTGCAATTTAGGAAGCAGTTAACTAGGCAGAATATATCAGTATTTAATGTCCTGCTCATCTAAGTGCAGAATAAAACTCATATAACCCACAGAAAACCCTGTTATTTGTATTTGGGCTGTATCACAGATCCTATCTGCACTCGAAAACATCCACGGACACCAACATCCCGAGTTAGATCCTCACGAGATTCAGCTGAGTGAAAAACACTGAGGTCATCAAGAACTTTCCAGACAATCCTGAGCGCTTAAAAACCTGGGAAAAACATTTAAATAAGATGCTGCACGTTAGTCACAAGACTCCAATTGCGCTGACGAGATGTGAGTGTGAGTGTGTCTGTGTGAGAAGCAGAGACACACTAATGTAATCAGATGACGACTCACTTGCAGAATCGTGTAATATTAAGAGATACACTAAGAACTTATGAAATAAAAGCATTATACACACAATGACATAAGATTATGCAGTATTCCTAATGTACACACACATTGTTACTCAATCAAATATACATAATAGTAAGAGGGTAGGTCGGGAACCAAAATGGTGTTCTTTTTTTTTTTTTTAATCAGGGGGCTATTGTGTTTATTAATTAGTTTCAATTTTAGTTGATTTTGTTTGTTTAGTTCATTTTGTGAATTATTTTGTTAAGCCTTGGTGGTGTCCACTACCCTATAAAGGCAAACTGACAGTAACGAGGTGACATTAAATTTATAGTCATTACAAAATTGAGGCAAAAAAAAAAGCAAAGGAAAATGTAATATGTCGGGGAGTATTTTGATTTAAAATGAACAAAATAATCAGAAGAAAGGAGCAACATAAAAAGCAAAAGGCACAAAATAGGAAGGAAAATGAATAAAAGTGAACAAAATCAGAAAAAAATTAACAAAATAAGAAGCAAAAGAAACAAACTAATCAAAAAATAAGCCACATTAAATTAAAAAAAGAAAAAATAGCAAAAAAAAGAAAAAAATACAAATAATTGAATAAATGAACCAAGATAGGTGCAAAAAGAATTGAAATAAAAATTAAGCAGTCAAGAAAATGTTTTTAAAAATAACAAAAGCCACAAAAACCCAAACTTTCAAGTATTTTTTTTTTATATTTTAGTGTTTGCTGAGTAACTGCACTTTACCTTTGTATAGTTATGGATGTACTTCACTAAACTGAAATACCTGATGCACATAATTTCACTGTTTCAACCACTACCTGCTCAAAATAAGTGACATTAAATATTGTTTGGAAGTACCACAAGGCTGAAAATATCATAGCATCAGTTTTTTTTTCTATGGTTCATGCATGAAAGGATTCATTTTGATTCATTTTCTGGAATATTTTGTTCATTTCTCATCATTTTGTTTATTATTTTTGATATGTTTTTGTTTTTTTGTATTTTCATTATATTTGTTTTGTGAATATTTTCCTCATTTTCTTGAATATTTTGTTCATTTTGGTTGTTCACGTTCCCTTTTTGTTCACTATTTTTTCACTTCTTCTACATGTGTGTTCATTTTATGGATGTTTTGCTCATTTTTTTGAAGAATTGTTTATTTTGGTTCCTTTTATGAATTAACCTTTGTTAAATGTTTTATATTTTGTTCTTCAATTTTTCTCATTTTGCGGTGATTGTGTTCAGTTTTTTGAATATTTCTTTCATTTCTCTTCATTTTGTTTATTATTTTTGTCCATTTTTGTTAAATGTTTAACTTTTTTTTCCTTCTCAAAGATTTTGTCCATTTTGTTCATGGTTTGTTAAATTATTTTTGTTTCTCCTTCATTTCATTTTGTGGTTGTTTTGCCCATTTTATTGAATGTTTTGTTAATTTATGGCCATGTTTTTTTTTTATTATGCTCCTTTTTGTATATATAGTTTTGTTAATGTTGTGGATGTTGTGTTATGTTTGACTAATTTGTTCATCTTGTCCACTATGTGGTAGGAACATCCTTATACTCACACTTTATTAGGTACACCATGGTAGTACCTGGTTGGTAGTACCAATTTTTCCTTCAGAGCTGCCTTAATTCTTTGTGGCGTAGATTCAGCAAGGGTCTGGAATCATTTCTTAGAGAGATTTTGGTTCATATTGACATGACAACCTTCTGCACATCCATAATGACATACTCCCATTGCACCACATCCAGAAGGTGTTCTATTGGTTTGAGATCTGGTGACTGTGTAGGCCATTGAAGTACAGTGAACTCACTGTCATAGTCAAGAAACCTGTTTGAGATGATTTGACCTTTGTGAAATGATGCATTATCCTCAGGAGATGGTTACACGGCGGTTATGTGGATGGACATGGTCAGCTACAATACTGAGGGAGGCTGCGGTGTTTAAACCATGCTCAGTGGGTGCTAAGGGGCCCAAGGTGTGCCAAGAAAATATCCCCCAGACCACTACACCACCAACAGCCTGAACTGTTGATATAAGCCAGGAAGGATCTGTGGTTTCATGTTGTTTACATCAAATTCTGACACTACTGTCTGAATGTTGCAGCAGAAATCAGGACTCATCAGACCAGGAAACATTTTTCTATTGTCCAATTGTCGGTGAGCCGGTGTGAGTTGCATCCCCAGTTTCCCGTTTTTAACTGACAGGAGTGGCACTCCGTGTAGTGTTCTGCAGTTATAGCTCATCTGCTTCAAGATTTGTCGTGTTGTGCGTTCAGAGGTGGTGTTCTGCACAACTTGGTTGTAACAAGTGGTTGCATTTCTATCATCTTGAACCAGTCTGACCATTCTCTTCTGACATCAAGGCATTGTTGTCCAGCGAACTGCCACTCACTGGATATGTTCTCTTTTTTCCAGACCATTCTTTGTAAACACTAGAGATGGTTCTGTGTGAACATACCAAAAGATTAGTAGTTTCTGAAATACTCAGACTAACTCATCTGGTACCAACACCACTTTCAAAGTCACATGAATCACCTTTTTCCCCCATTTGAACTTCAGCAGGTTGTCTTTACTACATATCTAAAGTAAAGATATCTATATATTCATATCTACATGTCTTTACTACATATCAGGGTCTCGGGGCAGCAGCCTGAGCACAGAAGCCTAGACTTCCCTCTCCCCAGCCACCTCCTCCAGCTCCTCTAGGGGGACCCCCAGGTGTTCCCAGGCCAGCCGAGAGGCGTAGTCCCTCCAGCGTGTCCTGGGTCTGCCTTAAAGCCTCCTCCCAGTTGGAGCTAGTTTTGGCAAGCGGGGATTGGATCACCCGGGCCCCCACCTTCGGCTGCCACTCAAACCACACAGCACTTGACCCTTACAACCCTTCCTGCAGGTGGGGGGCCCGCAGGAAGGCATAGTCATAAGTGTCTTCTGAATCGCTCTTTGTCTGACCCGTCACCTAGGACCAATATGCCTTAGGAGATCCAACCAAGGGTGAATTGCCCCCGACAACATACTGTACCTCCTAGGATCACTCAGGCGTGTAAACCCCTCCACCATGATAAGATGGTGATTCAAGGAGGGGTAGATTTGGTACTATAGCTCAAAATAGTTTCTTGCGCTTAACTTGATTCATGTGAAATTTAGGTGCCATAGAACCCCCCCCCCAATCCTGACTACCCATGCACTAGGTTTGGTTAGTTTGGGTCTAGGGACTTTTGACATATATAGCCGAATGTTCAGACCCGAGCTCGCCACTAAGCCCCCGGCCCCCAAACCTAATTTGGGCAGGGTATAATAAAGGGGTGATTACAGAATGAAAGACAAGTGTTTATGGGGTGTTTATGTAAACAGGTACAAGACAGACTTTTAACAAGACGAAGGTCTGACCGAGGAATGGGGGGAAATGCACAAAGATGGGAAGTGAACACAGGAAAATAGAAGGAGGGCAATATGACAAAATACAGGAAATAAATGAGAAAGTATGAAAATTTTGTGAAAGTTCAGGAACTGATGGAGTAGATTAAGTTAAATTTATACCATAGATGAATAATGTTCTATCTTTGTGATAATGAAAGGCCTCAAAACAATCATAATGTTGGTGTTTTCCAGTGATGATTCAGGCTCTAATCAAAGCATGTCAAACATTCTGTCTGTGTTGTTGCAGCTGTGTTTAGTTTCCATCGTGGGCTTCATCCTCTACTGCGTCACCTACCTCCCAGATGAGACGTCATCTCTGCAATTCATTGTCAAGGTAAGTCTGTGGATACTGTCAAGCATTGGTTCCATAATTTTAAAAAACATCACCTTTTAACTCACAAAGACCTGAAAGAATTTTAGCTTTGGGTGCCCACCTTTTCATCATATATTTTGTTTTCCAAATACAGCTCTAGAAAAAACTAGGAGACCACTGCAAAATGATGGTATTCTCTGATGTTACTATTTACAGGTATGCATTTCAGTAAAATGAGCATTTCTGTTTTAGCCTCTAAACTACTGACATTTCTCCCAAATTCCAAATAAAAATACTGTCATTTAGAATGTTTATTTAGTGCATCATTTAGAAATATCGTTTATGCAAAGAAAACAAGTTCAGAATCATTTTTAAATAATACAGTACTAATGTTTTAACTTAGGAAGAGTTCAGAAGTCAATATTTGTAGAACAACCATGATTTTTGTATTTTCTTCGATAACCCTTATGCTCTGTTGGTGGAAATGCATGTAGCTGAAAGTGCTTTTTTGGCTGTGATTGTTCCCTAGTCATGAAAATTGGTAAGGAAGTGTGTTTTCCAACAAATTGAAAAATTTTTGAGTTTCATCCATCAATACATTTTGACAGTGTGAATTGTTTTTATTACACTTGTACAGTTAGCTACAAGATTTAAATAAAAGAGAAAAATTATTTTGCATATAATTTTCCATTTCGCTGCAGCAAACTCCTGAAGTTTTGTAAAAAATAAGGTCAACCACAACATTTCCCCATTTTAGCCCCTCCCCCAGGGTACACTCTGGATGAGTCTCAAAAACAAATTTTCAACTAAAATGGTTTTGATGTGCACCTCTTTTAGTTACAATAGTTGAAGTGAAAAAAATATTTTCCAGGAGTGCATCAGCGTGGAAACAAATCACACACATTGAAATCCTTATGGGACAAAAAGACATTTTATGAACTCACAAAAATCCATAAAAGATATTTTTTATTCCTTAGCTATAGCAGGAAAAAAAAATCTTGATTTTGTTTTGCATTCATTTTGAAGGTCAGACCTCAAGTGTTATGTTTTTACTCATATCTGGTTGATTTATGCTTTTCATATGGTTCCCCACTAATTAATAGCCATGCCTCATGACACAAACCAGAAAAAAATAGAAATGTTCACAATTTCTGTTAAACATACAAGCCACTGTAACAAAAAATGTACAACAAATTGACACATTTGTTCAGATATGGAAAGTAAGGATGGCTCCCTCCATGATCATGACAAAATAAGATTGCAAACCCATAACCTCCTCCGTTTGTCTCCTCTCACACACAATAGAACAGAACATACAGATTTGCAGCGCACCTATCTGATGACACATACAAACACACATACACAATCTTCTTTTGTAAAGTGTAATGTTTTTGTTCAATGTGACATTATGCAAAAACATAATAATGCACCGAAGTCAATCTTCTCAATAATTATTTAGATTGGCGGGCTAGTGATACTAGTAATAATCAAAGTCAAATTTGTTTTTAGAATATTGAATTAGAGTGTTTTTTTTTTAAACCTGGCATCTAAAGGGCATCTAAAAAAAAATACAACTGCTTTTTTTTGCTTCAGACTCATTTATTAACCAGAAATGAACAAAACAATCAACAAAATTAAAAAAAAAAACATCAATCAAATGAGCAACACCATAAGCAACAACATGAGAAAATATGGAACAAAACAGAAAAAAGTACTTTTTACTTACTATTTAAACTGAGAAGATAATAAGAGTGAAGACTGATATCATTTTGTTCATACTGACTTTGTCCGTTTTGTTGTGAACGACAGTATGTAGATAAGTCAAAATCAACATTGAATCACAATGAACAAATAGTACATTAAAAATGAAAATGAAAATTAACAACATATGTACAAAAGGTACAAATATGAGCAAAATTACCCACAAAATTAACAGCAGTTAATAAAATAATCTATAAAATGAACATAAGTGGACAAAATAATCCCAAAACTGAACGAAATAATGATCAAAGTGAACAAAAATGAAGCAAAATGGACAGAATAATCAAGAAAAAAAGAAACAAGAACTCACATTAACATTAACAAAATAAGTACTAAATCAACAAAATGAGCACAAATGAACAAACTAAGTGAAAAAACACAATCCATAAAATTAACAAATAATAAACATGACAATATCAAATTAACAATATAATGTTCAAATTGATCCAAAGTCCGCAAAATAATCAAGAAAATGAACATGATACTGATTTTAAAATGAAAGTGATTTCTGCATGACCAAAATAAGTCAACAACATGAGCAAAATAATCAACAAACAAATATAAATGAAAGAATTAAATATTCAACACACAAACAAAATATTCAGGAACCAAACTGAACAAAATAATCCACAAAACAAAAACAATTTTAAAAAATGAACAAGAAATGAACAAAGGAATCAAGACAATGAACATCAATCCTGTAAGTCCACACTGACATAAACAGCCAGCCAGGTGTGAGCACAGACTGGATTCCTGTTTAGCAGTGCTTTCATTTATATGCTCTGATCTTAGAGCTTAACTAGCAGGACGATATATGCTGTTTGAATTTCAAGCCAATTAAAATGAGCTCACCATTGTTCTCCATTGAGTGGCGGTCCTTGGAAGCACCTTGTTTTTATGTTCGGGGCTGGTTCAAGTGTATACAAATTCTGTTAAAAGGGTCTTTTAAAGCACTTCAGTTACTGCATTAAGAGGCGCAATTCATTTACAAAGTACTTTCAACATGACGTTATGGCAAAAAGTCATTTCTAAGCGTGCCTTACTATGGAAATTTCTAAACGCCAGCAGACTCTTAATCACTAAGCATGGACTGCCTTCATTTTCCTCTTCATTTACAAGTTAAAAAAGCAGAATGGGGAAATATAAATGGGTCCGTAGGAAGAAATATTTTGTGAGATGTTATGAAAAATAAAGCGATCTTTTAAAACATGTAATAATGTGCATGTCAACCATTAATTCAGGGAGCTCAGTGTAGATTCATCTTATTGCTTCATGTGATTTGCCCTTGGAGCAAAATTGTCAAGAGGTAAGGAAATAAAAGGGAGAAGGCAAAAAGCTTTACACATGTGGGTAGAGTAAAGAGAGACAGGACTCAAGCGAAAGCACTGTTATTTTATATACATTATTGGCTAAGGTCAAAGTACTTATAAAAATAAGTACTCGAGTAATAGTAAATAGCTACTCAAGTACTGAGTAACTTCATAACATTGATTTTATAATAGAAAAACATATTGTATCTCAACAGGTTGTTTGTCCTACAGGTAATAACATTGTAGAGTGCACATTGTGAGGTGTCTAAGCCTTTTATGTGGCAGGGGTGGCCAAGAGGCGAGAGAAGCAGGCCTGTGACCATAGGGTTGCTGGTTCTAATCCCCGAATCACTGTGGGCCTTTGAGCCCTTAACCACTCAGATGCTCCCCAGGTGCCACACAGTGGCTGCCCACCACTCCCCCAGGGGATGGGTCAAAATGTGGAGATGAAATTTCCCCACTGTGGGATATAAAGTCTAAAAATAAATTGATGTGGAACATTTTTGCAATTCTGAATTCAAAAATGACGTCCATTATTCTGTATTGGGTAAGGTCAAGTTTTTGTGCTGAGTGTGTATATTTGTGGAAATATTGTGTAATATAGTGCTTAATAATGTAAATAATCCTATACTGTGTTTGTTAATTTAATTGATTCATTGTTAATTGAGCTGATTACTTTGTTCATTTTTTGCCCATTTTGTTTGTTTCTGTTAATTTACTTCCTTTATTTTGTTCATTTTTGCTTATTTTGTTTGTTGCTTATTTTGCTCATTTTTGTTTCCACTACTTTGAGGTGAAATATGACTGTTGTTACCCCTTAACATGTGGAGACCAAGTTTCTGTGTTGGCTCTGGGGTGGATCGCATCATGTGTAAAATGACTTATCCAAATATAACTGAGTAAAGTGCATTTTTTAATAACAAATGCAACTGACAATAAGTAAAAGGTGTTTTAAAAATTAAGTACTCTCAGAAGTGCAGTTGAAAAATCTACTCAAGTACATAATGAACAAAATGTTTGAATACTACCCACATCTATACATTTATGAGTGAGAAGCATGTGAAACATTTTGAAAAGAAACACATTTTCATAGGGGGGCTAAAATTTTTGAATCACATCTGTATATTAGTGGACAAAGTAATGGGTCACACACAAGGGGCAATGACCGGGGCTGTTCAGTGAGGCCAATGCAGAAGTAACTTTAAGTTGTAATCCCACCACTTGGCCGCTGGGGAACCCATCGTCTGTCTCCAAGAAGCTTTTTTCCCATAGCGATACATGTGATTCTATCTGAAAATACTAAGCGAATAAATTTTTTTCATGGCTCATCATGGTCTCAAACATTTTATTTGGACCCTATAATAAGTAATGTGATGGTCCATCTTTAACTTTTTGTTCCGTTATTAAGATATTACAGTAAATAATCCAACAAATCACTGCCGTACTGGGGTTTGATTGACATGTTGCTATAGTAACAGCTCGCTAGTGAAGTCGGACCGATTCGGACCTTTGTATCTTCTATTTATTCAATATGTTCATAGTTATACATGAGATACACTCGACTGCAGCTGTGGTAAGTGTTTGCACTAACAACACTGTAATAGAAGAGACAATGTGAGAGAACAAAGTCCTGGCTTCTCCCACCCCCACTTACCGTACACTAAACACTCTGATTTGGGGTCAATGTGAACTTCTTACGGACATGTGTCGCCATGGCAACCACAATGAAATCTGTTACATCTTTGGACATGCCAGAGAGGAGGTGCCTTGACTTCCTTATCAAGACTGATAAGCCACACATACATCAAACTGGCATTATTGCACTCACTCCAGGACCAAGGCTCTCTGAAAATGTATTGCTTTGTTAATGAATGTTTGTATTGCAACTTGTCTGCTAACTGTGCCATGAGGTTTTTTTCTATGTGACCATAGTGATGCTCCCTAAGCAGCCTAATTCTGGAAACTGTGCTTTTTTTACTCTTCTTACCCATTGAGTATCCAACGATTTGTATGACTAGCCATGACTGCATTACGCCACTATGTGCACATATGTTTTTACAAGTCAAGAAAGAATCCATTTCTATAGTGAAATATTAGCTACTGTATGTGTGAAACAGCTCTAAGGACTTCAATTCCCATCTCACGTGATACACGTCACAAAACCAAACGGCCACTGCCTCAGTAAATTTAACCTTGGTCTTTGAGAATTAAGCAGTGAAAATCATTCCACATCTGCTCATGTTGAGTTGCAGAGATGGTTCAGCAGCTTTGAACAGATTGTGAAGAGATAAAGTTGCGCCAATAAATAAAATGTAATCGATATACAAGTATTCATATGTGGATATGGTTAATAAATGGGGATATTTTGGGTTAACT
>JAQQAE010001355.1:0-25887 GCA_029823295.1 Pseudamia nigra
TCACACTCAGGCGGTCATATAAACAGACACATATTACAATGTATGCTGAAAATGAGCTTCCCCTCCTTGGAAGACCAGCAGCCGCCACTGGTCATGATCATTCAAAATTTTTTACAACCACATTTTTTCTTTGAAGATGATGGTTCCCCACTATCCTTATATCACTTGTTGCCAGCTGATAATCACCCATGCAGAAATTATCCAATGGGAGGCTCATATCTACTGTATTTGCTTAGTTAAATCCAGGTAGTGACCTTTTTTTTTGGCCAGGCAGTGTATTTAAATGAACCGATGTGAGGTTTGTTCGTTCCCAGGCAAGAGTGTTTGTGAATAAACCAAGCATTCAAAGTAAACTGCAAAATCCAGCACAAAACAGTAGCTGCATTCGATCAGTCATAGCCAGAGGTAGGTGGAATCAAGTGCATTTACTCCTTTACATGCAATTCAATGTTTTCTAATGTAGAGTAGTTGTTTCACAGAACACTTTTACTCAGTTAGTGATGAAATAAATATATTTTCACTCAACAAAAGTCTGCAAAAATCAAGATCGTAAGTAAAATGAACTAAAATAAAAAACTAAGCAACAAAATAAGCAAAAATTTTAGAAAATTACAAATTTGTCAAAACATGAACAATATAATCAAATAAATTAACCGAAATGTAAATTCAGACAGAAGTGAACAAAATAAGCCACAAAATGAGCAAAAAATGAGGAAAATAAGCAACACACGGAGAAAAAAATTAAGAAAATGTGCAACAAAATCAGCAGGAAATGAAAAAAGAAGCAACAAATTGAGCAAAATATGAATGAAGTAAATGAAGACATTTAGGAATAATGACAACATAAGGCACAAAATGAATACAAAACTAGAGAAAATAATCAAATTAATTAAGAAAATGAACACAATTAGCAAAAAATCAATGAAATAAGCACCAAAATAAGCAAAAAGGGAACAAAATAAGTAACAAAATTAGCAATAATTTACAAAATTACTGAGTACATTAAAAAATTAGGAATATAACCAGCAAATCTGAACAAAAAATCAAAATAAGCAATAATATGTGCCAAAATTAGTGAAGATAATCCACACAAATTAACAAAAAATAACAAAATAAATCAACAAAGTGACCAATAAAATGAACACAGCAATCAAATAAATGTAAAATTGGGCACAATTAGTACAAATGAACAAAATAAGCAACTAAATGAATGAGAATTAACAAAATAATTAAGTACAAAGAAAAAATGAACAGAATCCACAAAAATTAATAGAATAAGCAACAAAATAAGCAAGAATGAACAAAATAGTCATGCAAATAAAAAATGAACAATATAAGCAAAAACAATAAAACAATAAAAATAAGCAACAGAATGAGCCAAAATTAATATAACAAGCAAAATTAACAAAACATCACAAAATAATTTGGTAAAATTTAAAAAATGATCAATATAATCCAAAATAGATAAACAAAATGAACACAGCAATCAAATACATTTTAAAAAATGAACAGAATCCATAAAAATGAATAAAATAAGAAACAAAATGAGCAAGAATGAACCAAATAATCAAGTAAATAAAAATGAACAATATAACCAACAAACAATGAAACAATAAAATAAGCAACAAAATGAGCAAAATATAGAACATCTTGAGCAAATCTGGATTTTCTTGATGTTTGACAGAAAACATTACTTAACATAATGTATTTGTTAATGGTGTACGTGGTTCTGGATTTTTCACTGTATTGATGACAATTAACAGGATAAACTTACTTATGGACACAATAATAAATTCTACCTTATTAAGTTAGTTTGTACAAGATACTCTTTTACTCAAGTACTTTTACTTCTGCTTGAGCCATTTTAATCATAAAGCAACAACCCTTTTACTTTTAATCAGCTCATGCCTCAGTAACGTCTAGTCTTTGATTAAAGGGTTATTTTCTCTTATTCCTGATCCCAAAAAATCAGGCATGGACATTAACAGGTTGTTGTTTGCCATCTGCTGTTAAATATGAGCACGCAAACATTCATCATGGGAGTCATTTGCAGGAAGTATGAGAAGTGTTGTTGTTTTGCCTCACCAGACAAATATTCCCCAGCAGCATGCAGGTTTCTGTGCACGTACATACAACTCTTTTCTTGCCTGGAGTGAAAAAGGTTTGACTCTTGACAACTAACTGACAATTAAAGGAGCAGAAAGTCATGCAAATGAGTTATTTTCACCATGAAAAAACAAAAAAAGGAAACTCCTTAGGGGTTGATTACAGTGAAATCTGAGAGTCGTGCCTGGACCCATTCATGTCAGGTGTCCATTCTCAAACTAATGCTGGGATTTATGGATAAATATGCCTCTTGGGATAAACGTTAGTCTCTGAAATAACACCCATTTGGCAAACATGCACATTTAAATGGAGTATTTAAGTGCAAGTCGGGTCAGGCTTCTATAGGCTTGTGTGCATATGTGATAATCATCCTGATAAAATGCAAGAAAAATATAACCATGCACAGTGTTGAACATTTTTTAATAGTGACTTATGAAACCTTAGAAATTAGGACAGAACTTTAGAACACAAACTAGATGTCGATTGCTGCAGTAATAGGATTAAGTTCTGCAAAATGCTCATTTACCCTCCTCTAAACCAAAATCTACTAATCTTGGTGCATGTGGAGTGCAGCATCTCCTCCATCCCCTCAGACTAGGCAGAGAAACGCCTGTGGTCGAGGATGGAAAACACAGGACATAGCGGTCGCACTAACTAGCATCATCTCATCAATGCCTGACCACTGAAAGTATCTTGAGTCTATATTAGTTTTCCTGTTTTGCAAATTGCCCATGTCTCCAGCTCCATCTGCAAAAATCATCATGAGTGTTACAGCATTACCAACAAGGGGAGTTTCCTTCCCATACCTTCTCAGACAGCTGACTGGTGGGAATGAGCTGGAGCTGCCGTCATTTAAAATCAAATATGTCTTTGCTGCGGTCTCTTCAGCAGCCCGATGACACCAGAACCAGAGGTTATTTGGACGTGAGTGGACCAGAAACATTTAAAAACCTTTTCAAGCCATGTAATCTTCAGAAATATTCTGTACAACCGTGTTATTATACAGTATGAGCCGTTTAACAACCCACCGTGGCACCACTGAAACCTTCAAAACAAAGGTGTGTACCAGTCTGTGCATTTTTGATGACGCAACCTGTAACATGAACAATAATGCCATGCATGATTCAGTTTGGAGAGAACATCAGATTCTGCACAGAGAGGTGATGTTTTGCTTCATATGCAAAAGTTGAAAGACATTTTGTACATGTCATGCAAGATGACCACAACTGAACATATGTAGAATTATTTTTGCACAGAACTGGCTGCTCTTACATTTGATGTTTTCACTTTTCATTTCCCACTCTCCTACTGTTACACAAAAAGGTTACAAAGTGCTGATTGAAGACCATGTAGCAGTCTCGGAGGCCTCTGCACCCCCCTGTGGCACCCTCAAGCATCACAGGCCTTCCCCCATGTATGTTACAGCAGCAGAGCACTCAAAGCAAAGAAAGGCTTAGCTCCAATCCGGATGTATAACAGAGAAATATAAAGAAAACAAAGCTCTCTCTCTTCAGAGGCCATGTGGTGTGTTATCTAAGCCCCCAGGTTTGCGTGATCTCACCACGCTACATGGCCACAATGCCAGTGCTGAGAGAATCCTATCTTCTTGGCTCACGGTAAAGTGATACCCTTTGAGGTGTGGCTGTAGCCACAGGATATCCTATGAAGTTGGGAAATCCCTCTATCAGTGGTGCTCCCCGCCCTGCTGCACGTCAGGCCTAATCAGTCCTTAAGGCCTCTGTAATGAGACGCCCGCCACCACTGTCTGCCAGCCAACACCAGCCTGAGCCCACACTAACTGTGCTGCTCCTAATGAGTGGTAATCACCCAGCAGCTCCCCACAAACCGCTGCAGGGATGCCGGCACGCACATGAGGCAGGCAAACCAGAAGACGGGAGGGGAGAAAGAGCAAGGAACTGAGGGAAATGTTTACATGGAGCCACTTAAATAACAACTTGTAACATTTCTGTGCTGGAGAAGTCAGGCTCCTTGAACACTTTAACACACACTGCTGTTTGATACACACCAGGAACTAATTCAGCCAAGTGATAAAACGCTCTTTACAGCCACATGCTTCAAAATCACTCCTCAGTAAATTTACACACATCTCATTTGTTAGCCTGTTGTTTTTGGCACACTGCCTCATTTAATGGAGTGTTGAAAACAATAATACCATCTCAAAAGGCATCCGCACTGCTCCAGGAACAAACTGATGATAAACTGCTTAAGGATATCAGGTAATAGCATCCATTATATTCGTTTCTTCCAGATGCTGTGGCATTTCAGTGATTGGTAAATCCTGGTTGCATGACTGTGGGCAGCCTTCCTGTATATGTCGCACATGAACTAAATAAAAACAAACTCTTGACTCAGTGTTAGGACTCGCATTCAGCTCAGTTTACAAGACCACAGAATGACATGCCTTTTACCAAAAACTCAAATTGAAACCGTTGCACTCATCTCAAATGGCACGATTAAGCCGCTGGGGTCGACTAAGCAAACAAATCGCTTCCTTCTTTGACAGCTAATATAGTTTCTCATCAAGGTGCTACAAGCTATTAAGCCAAATAACAAAAGCTCCTCTAAAGTGTCTAATTCAGAGTCTGATGATAACAGATTTAGCAGAACCAGCACCTGCCACAACAGGCTGAGGGAAAGAAAATGAGTGCTCACATTCTTGTGGCAAAGGATGACAATTTAAGCGGGTGCTTGACTACGCCAGGAATCCCACCCCACCCTCAGCTGCGCAGACTATGGGCAGGAGAGATTGTGTTTATGTTACACTTACGCTCCACCGCACTCTGGAAATTGGGTATGCAACATTGACCCTCTATTTTGAGTAAATCAGTACCCAGGAGGCCCTAGGATGCCTCGTGCTTGTGGAATATTTATTTGAACAGGTTTGTGTTAGTGTGTCCCGCAGTCACAGCCGAGCAGGACTGTGCTGGAGTGTCAACGGTGTCGAGTTTCTGGGAAGTTGGCCACGGGGCAGTCACATTTTGTATCTGTGTCACCTGCGCGGCTCTTTCAGTATGTTTCATGTTCCTCAGCTGCAGGGCTAAATCATTCGCTGACACTCATTCATACTCCCTTCTCACTGGGCCACAGAATAATAAATCTGGAGTATTGTAATACCACATGTCTCCCTGCACTACAGAGGCCATAGATAGAGAACAGACTGACAGAGGGAATTGAAAACAAGTGCTAACTGAATAAGTAAATATGCATTACCATTAGGGTCATTAAAGCTGATGTGAGTGCCAATTTGGCAAGTCAACCTTAATACACGCTGCCTGCCAAGGGCGACAGCTACACAGGGAGACTGCAACAAAGCCTGTGGTTATGCTTGTCCTGCACTGGAATCAAGTACAGTCAAAGAAAATACTTGATAGTTGCATGGACTTTACAGATGATGACGTTTTACCAAGAAGGGTTTGACACATTTCCAGCTGTTACAGGTGGCATACAGTATGTCTGCATCACCCAGTTTCCAAAAATGAGTGCCAACACTTTGGTCCAACACCCAAGAGAACAACATTCACACAGAGACGTGACAAGCCGGATTTAAATTAAAACAACACGAGGGGTTGTGCGTCTGAAGGTTACTGCTTCCAGTACCTGCTGTTTTTTCGCTTTTCCTCAGATTTTTCTTTAATTTAGGAAAGCTCAAGGAAGACTTGACAGACCAGTTACAACAGGCCTTTAGGGGAAACTTCCTTTACCGACTTACAGATTCACCACAACAGCTCCCAGATCACCTAACACTCCTGGAACCTGCACAGCACCCATACCTACCATAAATCTGACTCTGCTCAAAAGGCTTCAAGTGTCATCACTCCACAGTCTGCAGCCATTTGTCTCTGTGCGGGTCTGCACTGTTTTCAGCAGAAGGGAGCTCACACAACATCCATCAACACATAAGAGGTATTTACTACAATAGCAGCAAAATCTTGCCTGATTTTGTCATCTCTTGTCCATTTTTGCTCCCCAAAGAGCTGGTATTTTCTAGTTAAAACCCCGTACAGGTGAAATATTGCTACTCTTTCACCTGACATGCTGACCTCATTCAAATGACCTTCACTTCCCTTCTGTAGAAATTTTCACAGCTGCATAAGAAAACCGAGATTGAGGTTCGTGTGAGCACCCAGACTGGCGTTCAGTGCATTATACGTAGCAGCCACTCTGAAGTGGAGGTCATAGTGGGCTACACCTAAAATCCAAGGCGTTCCCTAGGAATGACTTACTTTGAAATATACACCCTTACAAGCTTTCTAAATTAAACATTATTGTGTATATGACATGATTCATGAAACAGTAAATTTTCTAAGATTAATTTCCTAACACGTGTTCCAACTGGTTGATGGAAGCAGCAGCAGAAACGCTCCAGTGCCAGAGTTTGGGTGATGTTTATGCTGGATGGGGGAATTTTCTGTGCAAGCTGAGCAGACGTTTCGGCCACCAGTTCAGTCAGTCAGATTGCTTTATTGTTACCAGCTGTTCAGTCTGTGGCATGTACACTCACCTTTCGCTCTGTGTCTGTTTTCAGAGGAGACTAAGGATATGATTTTACAAGTGTTTCAGCAAAATAATCACTCCTGCCTACCTGCCATTCAAACCTGCCAGGGATAACAGAATGGGGGAACTCTTCACCAGCATTCCTCCAAGACTGATCTACCTTTAACAGATGCGCCTTATCATAGAGTATAAGAAAATATGAATGGTGAGCAGTGCAATTCTGTGCAGACAACCTGCTGCAACCACCAGCTGAGAGGCAGCCCGGTCCAAGTGACACCGCGCTGACCCGCGCGTATTTACGCACCCAAGCCACCTCCAAATCCCGCTATCTGTCTGCTTTTCATCTCAACTCTCTCCTCCAAAACTCTTCTCACTTGCATTCAAGCACCATTCAGATCAATGAGAGCAGCATCCACACAACAGTCCTTACCCGAAATAGGCTGCGGTTGGTCCAGGCAAGTTGAGAAGACACACTATAACTGTGATCGATAACCATCCCAGGAGTAGGTGTCCATCCAGCATTTTGCTGCGGCTCCAGGGCAGATCATTTCGTTTCTCCTGAGTAGCTGTGTAAAATCCCTTGTTGAACGTTCGACACTTCTTATACAGAGAGGAGCAGCGCCGCGCTCCTCCCATCAACGGAGAGAGAGAGAGGGAGAGAGAGAGAGAGAGAGGCAGAGAGGAGGACGCGGCGATACTGAGGCTGTACATGGGGCATTCATTCACAATGCAACGGAACACTAGTGTGGACAGATGGAAAATACGCAAGTAAAAATGTTGTATTTTGAATCAAATTGTCGTCCACAGATCATAATCAGGTCATTTATTCCTGTGGATGGTAAACTTGCGGATAGTTTATTTTCTTGGTCCTTATTTCTTGTTACTTTCACGGTTATTGTCTTCATTTTCATTCATTTTGCTGTGTTTTTAATCATTATTTTTTATTGAAGAAGAATATGAACAAAATAATCAGTAAAGATGACGCGCAGATAATACACAAACAGACAAAATGAACATAATGATCAAGAAAATGAACAAAACAAATAAAAAATAAGCAAAAATAAACAGTCATCAAGAAAATAACACAAACACAAAAGAAAATGGATCAAATCATATACAAACTTCACAAAATGAACAAAAGCTGACCACAGTTAAAATAAGAAATAAACAAAAAACAAAATAATCTATAAAATGAATAAAATCATTAGCAAAAAGAACAAGAAAATCCACAAAATAAATCCACAAATGGAACAAAAATGAAAAAGGCAATGAATATCTGTGATCATGCTATGAACAAATTTAACAAAAATTCAGAACAAAATTAACAGAACGGAACAAAATAATCAAGACAATGGACAAAAATGAATGAAGATAATAACCTTAACAAAAACTAGAAAGCATTTAGAGAGCGCAGACCTCTGCCAAGCAGCTCATTTTCACCCATAATGTGATTTACACCCAACAATAGTAGGCCTACATTTATTTCATCTGCATTATTGGATTCCTTGAGCATGAAAACATACCGGTAGCATTTGGAATCACATTATTAGTTCAAAAGTTATTCACCAAAATCAGTATTTCCATTATGGCTCTATACTTCCATATGTAATGAAAATTTTTAAATTCTACTATACTGATTCAACACAGTCTCGAATACAATTTGGTGTTTGTTGCAGGTCTGTACCATTATTTGTTGCCTTACAGTGCCAAATATTTAGTGAGAACCCTGAATGTCACTGTTCTGGATCGTAGCATCCAATACATTGCCTGGATCCAGATGAAACTTGAGGTATTGTAGAACCTACAGTATATTGTAACATTCTCCAGTATTTTTTGGTCAAGTATTCCTGGCAGTCTTTATAGCGTTAAATGCAAAAAATATCCTGGGTCCTGGATCCAGTCGATTGATCCTTATGCCATGTCCAACCTATCCTAAAAGGTTAAAAAAAAGAAAAATCAAAATCCATTCATTACTTTTTTTTTGTTATCCAGTTAAAGGACAGACAAGCAAACGGAACAAAAACATAACCTCCTTGGTGCAGGTAATTAACAAAAACAACACAATATTCAGGAACATTAACATAAAAATGGAAAAAGTTATCCATACAATGGGTGAAATATCCACAAAATGAATAAAATTATGAACAGAATGGACAAAAATGAACACTATAATCCACACAAATGAAGATAAAAACAAACAAAAATAATTAATATTTGCTCATTTTGTGGATTATTTGTATTCATTTTTGTGTAGCTTTTGTTAATTTACTATGTTATTTTGTTCATTTATGTTCTTTTTTATTATTTTTGATTCATCATTGTTTTCACATTAAGTATTTTCTTTAATAGTTAAAGAGTAAGGAGAGAAACATGTTATGATATGTGGATTAATTTATAGCATAAAACATAATGCAGATATTTTGTCTGTATCATTATTATAATGAATTTTTGGTTCCATTTTTGTTTATTTGGGTGCTCTTTTGCTCATTTTTTATTATTTTGTTGCTAACTTTGTTCTCTTTCAACTCCTTACATCGCACAGGAAATTCACAAGTAGACAGAAAATAAAGTGTTCAGTGCTCAGAATCCCCCTCCCCACATCTTCTGTTATGATGCCATTACATTGGCCTCGTCTGTGGGCATTTAAATCAACAAACTGAGCTGCAATGGACTATATGACAAAAAAATGTTTATCCTCAATCAGTGACAGTTTACTTCAAGCAAACCCTGATTTGGTTAAATCAAGCCAAAGGAACATAATGCATTAGTCTATGCACATAAAGGTTTCAAACTTGTTCACGTCAGTGCAGTGGAAAAAGAACATTATGAACTTCAGAGCAAAGTAAATCTAGGCTGCAGTATTTGAGCACAGTGGAAATGTTAACAGTTTTCATATTTCTGTTTCATGTACAGATTATTCAGTAATTTTCTATTTTAAAGTGATACAGAATCTTATCAAATATGGTGGTTTGTTATGAATCTACTTAACTAAATGTACAGAATTCTTAAAGCAGTAATTAATTCATAAAGCTGTATTAACAATCAACTAATCTTATAATAATGCAGGCTGTCTGAATGAATACTCCTGTTGACATTGCAAGTGCATTTTTTGCTCAATATTCGCACTTTTAACCTTTAAAGGTTCTATAGTGTGAAAATCCATTTTTTATATACCAGCTGTGTGTATATAACCACTGTTTTGTATATTTTTGTTTTGTGACATCACAATTAACAGCAACACATCTCAAAAAAGTTGAAACAGGAGCATTTCATGCGGTCTGAGGCATTCGTCTGACCACAGAACCGTTTTCCACTTTGCCTCCAACAATTTCAAATGAGCTGCGGCCAGAGAAGATACTGGATGTGTGTGGTTTCTTCTTTGCATGATGCAACTTCAACTTGCATTTGTGAACTGCGTTCATAGTGATCTGGAAGTGTTCCTGAGTCCATGCAGTGATTTCCATTAGAGAATCCTGTCTGTTTTTAACGCAGTTCCACCTGAGGTCACGAAGATCACCAGCATCCAGTTTTGACCTTCAACCTTCGTCCTGATTCTCTCAATCTTCTGATGATATGACACACTGTAGATGGTGGGATCTTCAGTCTTCACAATTTTATGTTGGGGAACATTGTTCTTAAATTGTTTCACAATTTTTAGATGCAGTTTGTGACAGATTGGTGAACCTGTGACCATCTTTACATCTGAGAGGCTCTGTCTCTCTAAAATGCTTCTTTTATACCCAGTCATGTTACTGACCTGGTATCATTTACCCTAATTACTTGTCAAATGCTCCTCCAGTTGTTTTTGATTTGTGCCAATTACTTTTGCAGCCTTTTGTTGACACTGTGCCACTGTTGCTGCCATCAAAGTTAAAAAGAACTAATATTTTCCATGAAAAATAAAAATGGTAAAATGTCTCCATTTCTACATCTAATATATTATTTATGTTCTATTGGGAATAAAATATTGGTTTATGTGATTTGCAAATCATTGCATTCTGTTTTTATTTATATTTTATTCACATCACACCTTTTTTGGTGTGATGTGAATAATCCCAGTCCTCTGGTAAAGTCTGTGCTGATTTCATCATTCAGACAACATCATATAGGATGGAAAAACTTTCTTGTTTTTCATTAACGATTGTCAAAGTTAAATATCAGTCCAGTCTTGCCTCTCAGAGACATGGTGATCACTTCTTTTAACCAACATGCACTGAGGTGAGTTCACCTGCGGTTCACCGTGCAGAAAAGCAAACTTGTCCGCAAATACAACTGCAGGCGATTTCACAAGAGCTGAAGACGAAACCTTTTAATCGCTTTGCAAAATATCATATTGTGGACTATAAATCAATTGGCAAACTATCAATCACTCTTCCAGGTAATCTGCACCTTTTGGCAGGCCTACTCTTGAAAAATATTTACTCTTCCTACGCGTTGATTGCATAAGATTCGAAGAGTCCCAAAACATTTAGCAATTGTCACAGAAAAGCCTCTTGAACATGCAAACGGGATTAGGTTAAAATCATAAAATGCCTGCTTAGTCACTGAAAGCATGATTTGATTTATTATGAAATTAACACGAAACTATAAAAGCATTAATTTTCCTGTTTAAAGCATGAATAATGACAACGATTCCAACTGCCATGACAGGGATACTGACAGATTTATTGTACGTATGACAGCAGCACTGAGTGAGAAGCAGTAACACAGAGTTGTTGACTAAGTTGACCTCTTGATTTGTAAATAACATGCACAGACTGTTTGCCAGTTCAGGATTTCTTTAGTCAGGGACAACCCTACTTAACTCCAGTGTAAACACCTTTCAGTGGCTCAGCTACCACCTGACATCTTTTGTGTCCACACACACCTTGATTCCTGGCATGTATAAGAGACTGAGGTATCTGAACTTGGGAAAGGGGCCAGGTTTTCCCGGCTACACCTGGGGAGCGCCCCTGCCAGGATTCTGCATGAAGTCTATTCATCTCCAATCTCGAGTAATATCAGACACATTCACCATGGATCACAGAGACAAATCGGCCAAGTTTCTACTTAGTGTATGTAAACGAAAGGCACCTCAAATTACAGATTCAAGTGAGCAAGCTTGATAATTACTGTTTCACATGATATTGAATCTCTGATGATCGCTGCCCGCAAGAGATCAGCTGTGATTTGACTTTTATGTCTTATAATTATATGTAATTATAAGACAGTTTGAGCATTGTTGGGCATGACAGCTTGATGCTTAAAGACCTTCCGTTTGAAATATAAATAACTGTTTTTGCAAGAAGACAGTAAATTCATGTCGAAACAGATTAGGCAAAGTAGTCACAGCCAACATTATGGGTGAGGATTTCAACTTTGCATGATTTTACTTTGGAACAGCCAACATCTCCAATTTACTTGCAGTTGTTTTTTGATTATTCATTAGTCTGCCTCAAAACAATATTAACACCCTTTAGTTTTTGACTTTCCTAAAACTATGTTGAATTCCACTCCATAGACATAAATACAGTCCAGGTAAATCCAAGTAAAAAAAATATGTGCATTTATACTTAAAATTGCCAATGAGTGTAATTTGCTGTTATTGAAATACATTGACTTTTGCTCAATTTATGTTTAACATAGTCTAACAGAATGTTCACAAGACTGTAGCGAGACCAGGTACAGTATGATGTACAGTTTGATCATGGTGGTCCTGGCAAAAATATCTAGATGTGGCAGAGATGAAGGTGAGGATAAACAGGGTTAGGAACAAGCACATCAGAGAAAAGCTCAAGCTGCATGTTTTGGAGACAAAGTACAAGAAGTGAGATGACTCGGAGATGGTTTGGGCATTTCCCAAGGAGGGGTAGTGGATATATTAGTAGAAGCAAGGGGCAACGACCAGGGCTGTTCATTGAGGCCAATGCGGAAGTAACTTTGCATTGTAATCCCACCGCTTGGCCACTGGGGAATCCATCGTCCAACTCCAAGAAGCTTTTTTCCCATAGAGATACATTGGACTTCTATTTGAAAATACTAAGCGAATACATTTTTTTCATGGGTCATCATGGTCTCAAATGTTTTAATTGGACCCTCTAACAAGTAATGTGATGGTCCATCTTTAACTTTTTACTCCGTTATTAAGATA
Source organism: Pseudamia nigra (assembly GCA_029823295.1). Taxonomy (NCBI): domain Eukaryota; kingdom Metazoa; phylum Chordata; class Actinopteri; order Kurtiformes; family Apogonidae; genus Pseudamia; species Pseudamia nigra. The sequence goes on from JAQQAE010001355.1 coordinate 12,752, forward strand.
TTATGGCAAATAATCCAACAAATGACTGCCGTGCTGGGGTTTGATTGACATGTCACTATAGCAGCAGCTCGCTATAGTGAAGTCAGACTGAATCAGAACTTTGTATCTTCTGTTTATTCAATATGTTCATCATTATACATGAGATACGCTCGACTGCAGCTGTGGGTAAGTGTTTACACTAACAACACTGTGATATGACTTTGTTTGACACTCTGTGGTGAAGCTTTACTGCATCAGTAAGATAGCAGCTAATGTTAGCTCTCCCACAAGTCCCCTGGCACGAACACTTCTTAAGCCCCGCTGCCATTCATCCAAATATGGTTACATCCTGTTTTTGGCTCCAAGATGCCGTCCAGAAAGTGACAAGTCAATTGGCCTCAAAACGGCCCTTCAGAAACTAACGGGCGACGTCACGGTCACTTTGTCCATGATATATACAGTCTATGAGTAGAAGGCTGCCAAAGATGGCACTGCCAGGCAAAGAGGAGATTTATAGATGTGGAAAAAAGGACATGCAGCTATTTGGTGTGAGAGAAGAAGATGTAGAGAATAGGGTCAAATGGAAGAAAATGATTTGCTGTGGCGACTCCTAAAGAAAACAGCTGAGTGAGTAAGAAGATCCTAATCGTTTAGGTAACAATGTTTATTTCAGCACTGTCTTCTTAAATGTAATACTGTACTGGAATTGTTACTGTTAAATAGAAATAAAATTTGTTTCCCTTGACACATTTCAACAACTTCCTGTTGTCTTCCTCAGGGTCACATGTTACTGTGATGTGTCTTGCTTGCTGTTCTTTATGAGTTTCCCAGACAGCAGAACACGACTTCGCTGCTATTGTCTCACACCTTGTTGAGGACAGCAACCCAGGTATGGGACAAGATGTACAATACCTCATCTCTGTTGATGGTCAGGGCCTGTTTTCAGATCTTGATGACCTCCCTATCATTTAATACCATTATTTTATCACTTAATGTAATTTTTAACAGTCACGCATGCCAACAGAGTCCAGGCGTAGGTAGATCAGTATGTGCCAAATGTTTATCTGTCTGCAGACAGATAAACATTGATGTTTTTGTAGATAAAAGGTCAAAGGTCAAGGTTACAGGGCCATAAAAATTCGAAATCCATTCTGACACACAACGACTATATTATCAGAGGTAGGAACATCAAATTTGAACACAAGTTACAATAGGGACTAGAACACTTTATGAAGATATTATGGGGTCATAATTCAACAACAGTTCACCAACTTGGCATACAGGTTGACCTTAGGACTAAATTCTGTGGCTATGTTTTTGGAGGTCATAGAGTCATAAAAGTTCCAAAACAAACTAGCTTCAACAAACTAAGCACACAGGTTGATGAGATCCTTGGCACTAGCTCTTGTAGCAATGTTTTTGGAGACAAAAGGTAAGAGGTTAGTCTCAACATTTTAAATGTTCTTTTCATATGTGCTCTAACTTGAAAATGGACAAAGCTAGGGTGACTAAACTTGGCATACAGGTTGAGCTTGAGACTAGCACCTACTGTACTACTGTCTTTAGAGACAAAAGCTCAAAGGTCAATGTTACAGGGTCATAAAAGTTCAAAATCCATTTTGGCATGTACCAACTCAGAGCTATGGCTACCAACACTGGATAAAAGTTGGTTGATGTGCATTTGCATCTTTGTTGAGTGCAATTATATTTTAAAATTTGCATAATGAAACAGAGATTAATGAGCCAAATAATTGTTTTCCAGTACACATTTTTGACTGATTTGCTTTGGTGGTCATGTAAAGCACCTGGTATCAAAGATAATTTAATTATAAAGCCGGAACCCAAAACACAGCTGATAATTAAACAAATTGATTTTATGATTTGGGGGTTTTCAACAGGTGGTCTGTGGACCCCTGGTGGTTTGTGAAGCATTGCAGCTGGTCCCTGACCTTTTGGTTTCAATGCGTAGCCAGCACCATCATGGATCGGTTTGTAGTAAGGAAAAAGCCAGTGATAGAGGTGGAAGTCGAACAAGATTCTGCTGCATGCTGTTTGGACAATGCTTCAACTTATAAGAAAACACAGAAACGTAAGAGGAAAAGACCAACAGGACAATACAGTGAGGACTACATTAAATATGGATTTACATTTAGTACTGCCAAAAGAGGTGATGAGGTACCACTTTGTTTCATATGTGCTACTCTTCTTTCAAATGAAGCCAGGAAGTTGTCAAAAGACTCCAAACCCAATCTCAACACCTGTTCTCACACAGAATGGCAGTGGTCTCTGGGTTGCTTCTTAGTCAGAATGGTGGTCTGAGGATCAAAATCAGATGAAAACCTTTGTTTTACACAACTCTTTGTAAAAAGAATTTCTTAATATGACACAGGATGTTTTTGGAAACTAGAAATACACCCAGGTAAATCTGACCCATTCAGCTGTTCCGGGTATACAAGGAATACTGGCAGTTTGAGTGTTAAATCTAATCCAATATCATTTAACCATTCTTACAGGTGAGCACATGAAGGCACAGGAATGTGCTTTCTTACATTATAAGCTTGTCAGTCAATCCTAGAGGGCAGTTATTCAAAAGCCTAAAGGCCCCCAGTAAGGCTCTTGCTTCTTAACAACACCTGGTTTTAAGGAGATCAGCGGGAGGGTTTGTCAGTACATGACAAGAATGGACACTAATCCAAAGCAATACCCACTGGTCCTGCATGTCTCTTGAGTGGGATAATTGATTCCCACACCCTTCTTAAAACACACTCACCCCCTCTTCTCAGACCAGGCAACCAAGAAAACAGAGCTTGTTTCACTCCGGTGTCGAGGGAACGCGGCTGTGAGGACAAAAGCGTGTGTTTTTTACCCGGCTCCTATGAGGGTAGAACGGAGGCCTGTCATAAGTGTTGTAGGTGGTAGCAGAAATTTGTTTGGTAATGGACACTAATCTCTTTAGGCTGTCAGGAGTATTTCCCTCCCTGCTGTCGGAGATATTGCTTTGCCGTCCTCTGCCTTTGTGATTCTTTCTCAAAACCTTAATGTGCATGTAATTTGAACAAAACGTAGCTTGGATGTGAATATTATATTTGTAGATCCTCCTGAAAACAGACATATCGAGTATCGCTGAGAACACTTAAGTAATGGCCTAGGAAAGTCAACTTCATTTCAGGTCCAAGTGTGACTAGAATACTCAGTTGAGATTAGACTTCTTGCCTGCAGTGTTACATTTCTTTGCAATTACAATGAGCTTCCTCTGGGCATTGAGGTTAGACTTCTGTGTACCAACTATTCAAATGAGATGGGATGTGCTGTTGATGGCGTTCAACATATTTGCTTGAAAGGTGCAATCTCTTAAAATGCACTCAAAACAAACTATATATATATATTTTGGGCAAGCAGATATTTGCCACATATGGATCTGGTCAAACAAGTCAGACACATGCAATGATGTAAATGATCCATACAATGCAGGATAGATTGTATGTAGAAGGTTATGTAACATTCAGAGTGATAGAGAAACGACTGCATTGTTTTCAATAAAGGAAAGTCAGTTTGAGTAAAGAGCCATTCAGATTAGTTTCCTCCTCCCTCTCCTTAGAGTCGTATATATTAGCCTTGGTCTGACCTTGTCTTGATATCACATCCCTCGAGAGGAATGTAAATCGTATCCGTCCAATCCCAACCCATTTACCACCAAACTCCTCGTTCTCACCACCCCTACTCCACTGCAGGGCCACATGATCTTTTCCATGTACCAGATATAATTTGCGGCTTAGGTTTGGAGGCTGACGGTGCGTCTGCGCCGCTCTGCTGTTTCAGGCGTCGGGTGCTCCATGTGCAGTTCTCAGGATTCAGAAAAGGTCCGTCTTCAAGGGCTGAAGCGGTAGCTGGTATTTTTTGGGGTTTTATAACCTCACTGGAAGCACTGTCTTCTGATATTCTGATTGCATCCCAAAGTGAAATAAGTCATTATGAACCACAGTTTTTTCACATCTCACAACATCAGAGCCACCATTGGACATTGCTCTCTCTTAAAGGAAACATATTGGACCCTGTTTGTAATATGTTGAGGTTGAAATCTTAAAAAATGACAAAATAATCAAATGAAAAAATAATAATAAAGAAACAATAAATTATTAAAATAAATTAACTAAGCAACAAAATAAAAAAAACATCCATAATCAGGAAAATGAACAAAATAAGCAACAGAACAAGCCAAAAATGGACAAAATAAATAGAAATTTAAAAAATAATCAGGTAATCTGAACAAAAAAGTCACAAAACCAGCAGCAAAATGTGCAAATATGAGAAATAATCAGCAGATATAATCAAGCAGGTTGGCAAAAATCGAACAAAAAACAACAAAACACAATTTTAAAAAAAGATAAAATTTGCAAGAAAATGAATGAAAGTGAACAAACAACACTTTTGTCTGAACAAAAAGAGCAAAAAACTTAATCTATGGTTAATCATGACAAAATGAACCTTTTTGAAAAACAACATGGATAAAATAAAATTACAACAAAATGACATAAGTTTAGAAAAAAAAGTCACAAAATGAGCAACAAAATAATCGAGGAAATGAACAAAAATGAACAAAATAATTGTTTGAATGCAATATATTATGCTGTAATAAAGTCCACATTGTGAAGTAATTCAGTAAGTATTTATGTTTTAATAGCACAGTATTTCTACTTCTACTTGAGTCACATAATTATAAAGTAGCAATACTTTGACATGAGTAGTGTTTCTATTTACCCATCTCTGATGTAGAACAGTTTAGTGGATTTGAAAAGGTGCATGGGAAAATTTGACCCATTTGGCTATTTTAGGTATGCAGCGAAATCCAGTGGTCCTTGTGAGAAGCCAATAAAATGAAACCTCATATCATAAAATTTTGACAAGATAAATTAAGGGGCATGAATAAAAGAATCAAATCAAGAGTATTTTCGTTACAGAAAATGCCATGTGTTTCTGCATTGGTCTGTGCACATTTTCTAGTGAAGTGTTATGACACACCAAATTGTATGTGAGCGTGTGGTAGCTTGTCCATTCTTGTAAATGTTTAACCACGCACATCACTGCTGCTGCAACGTAGGAGGGAACTTGACATACCTTTTAACGCAAGGTGAAATAATTAGCTTAGGCACAAAACTGAGAGGTTATGGCATGTAATGAAGGCATTAAATGGAAAATCATCCACATCGCAGGCTGTTTTCAGAATAATTTTCATCCTTTTTGATCAGATTGGCACATTTTCTTTGTTATTTTGTTCATTCTTTTGTCTATTTTCTGCTGTTCTTTCTTACTGATTGAATGTCATGTATTAATTCTTGTACATGAATACTCCATTTACTCTTCAAATACTGTTGTATTTAAAGAGTAAAATGGATAAAAAATATTTGGATATTTGTAGTTTAAAAATATGCATAATGTTAGTTTCTAATCAACTTTTGATCCAGTTTTTTTGTTGTTTTTTCATTTTGTTAATTATTTTGCTAATTTTTTGTCTTTATTACATCATTACTAATTAATCAGAAAAAAACACAGCATGTGTTAATTTGATTTTTTTAAACTGATTTTTTTGTCACTAAGTGTATTATTTTGGGGCATTTTCAGAGTAATTTTGGTCTTTTTTCAATCGACTTGGTTAACTTTCTTGATTATGTTGTTTTTTTGTTGATTTTGCATGGATTTTATGCAACAAGCATTCATTTTGTTGACTTTCTGTTATTCTTTGTTCATGATTATTACTATATGTGGTGATTCTAAAACATATTTGAAATGAACATTCTTGAAATGAAATTCATCACAATGTAATGATATATGATTTATTTACAGTAAAATATAAATATCCTTTCAGTTTATAAAACCTTTTTGCTACATTCTTGCTTTTTTCTGGTTTTTGTTTAGTCTCTTGATTATTTTGTGGAGCTTTTTCCATTAAAAATCTGTGCAGAAAAACCATATTTGGTCAGTTATTGTAGTCATTGTTTTTCACTTTGTAGGTTATTCAATTTATTTTCAGAATAACTGTGTTGCTTTTTTATCAGTTTGGTTAATTTTATTTTATTTTGACAATTTTTTGTTGGATTATTTTATGCATTGTATTCATTTTGTGGATGTTGACCTATTCTATGTCAACTGGGGCATTATCAGTTAAAGAGAAAACCACAGAAAGTGTTCGATGCTCACAATTTCCAGGGGAATACAGAGATGCCTGCCTCAAAATGCCCCCAAATTAAATCTACAGTATAAATGACATTTATAGGCATGATGCATTCTTTATTTTTCTTGTACAGACAATTCTAGATGCCTTTGAATAAACACTGACACTGATCCAGGTTCAGTCCGTCGCACTGGAGAAAACCTCTATCTCACAGCATCGTCTGAACAGTAACAGCAGTGACCAGAGAAGAGCCTGGGCCAGGAAAGAACAGGTTCCTGAACACAGGCAAACGTTATGGTAGATGTGTAGGGAATGGGTTGTGCTTTGACCAGCAGGTGGTATTGATGGAATTATGGAATGCTATGCTTTACTTAGCATTAATGAAACAAGACAGAGTCCAGCTGAGCAGCTGCAGAACCTGCAGTCAACCTCCCCCTCAGCTGACTGTGGCCTGGCTTGACCCGCAGGAAACTGTCAGAGACGAAGAAGACACTGTAGGAAGGTGGAGATGTGGATCCTTTCTCCTCTCAGCAGTTAATGGAAAACACTGCTCCCTGATATGACACAGGGCTGGTTCTGTAATTAAATCTGTGTTGTCTCTTCTTGTTTTCTGGCCTCTGGAGCTTCATCCTAATGCCTTAATGTGTGACCTCAGAGCTAACACAACTATTCCAATCCCTCGGAGGACAAAACCTCGTGACTGAAGACTCCCACCGACAGGCTGATGAGGACTGCAGTTGTAGACGAAGACACCGGATACACATGCAGACAGACAGACAGAAAGCTTTAGGCCTTCAGGTGCATCAGCAAGTAGAAATAATGATACGCTTTGCAGATTTGAATTGTTGCACTGGATTCAAATATTCATACCTCATTGGCCAAAATTTATGAGGCTTTGGGGAAAAATGCAAAATGAGAATGTGTTTGCAAGCAGTTAAGAAATCACTGAGTAAGGAGAGCTTTTTGTCCACATTTTAATAAGTTAATATAAGCAAAAGTTTTAGCTACAAATACCACACACACTGTTCATTGGACCATGTGTAAACTCCACCTTTCTGTCATTGCAATAGATACCATGATGGGCTGTTCTGATGGTTCTAGTGGTCCTGCCCCCCTTTCTCTTTTCAGTACAGTTCACCCCTGCATGCCGTCTTTGTGTTTGCACTGCATGGGACCAGGTGATAAGCAGGATTATGGAAGTCTATTTAGACCACATACGTTATGTACATCTGTACATACTGTGTCATCATATGGGAGGTGAAGCAAAGCCAGCAGGAGGTCATCAAAATAAGAGTGTTTATGCTCCACAGTACCTGTTTCCCCGTAGTGTTTACTGGTGCATTCCAGTTGTAGTCAGATGTCGGAATTTCCGAGTTCCCAGTCAGAAAATTCAACTGGAATGGCCCCTCAACTCGGAATTCCAACTCAGGACGTCATTGACCCCAAATTTACAATTCACTATGGCTGCCACTAGAAACAACTGAATGACTGCCGCTAATTTCTGCTGTATTTGTTTCATATTACCTCAGCCACACAAATAGTACCATTCATTTTTTATTCATTGCATGTTACAACACTGTTTGTATGTGTAAAATGTCATGTACGGATGTTGTGTTAAACAACAGAATAAAAAATTAAATGATCAAACATGCATGAACATCTGAGGCAATGAACAACAAAGCCAAATTATGAACAAAATTTTGAAAAAATGACTAAAATAATGACTCAAGTGAATGTAAAGGGATTTAAAAAATGTAACAAAATCTCCAACAAAATGAAAAAATACCCAAATATTTCAGTCAAAATGAGTTTAATATTCCACAAAATATTCCCCAAAAATCAACAAAGTCCACAAAAATAATCCAGGAATAAACCAAAATTTACAAAAAGAATGGACAAAATAGTAAGAATATGAACAAAATTATGAATAAAAGTAAATCTTACAAGAGTAAGACAAAGATGAGCAAAATAATCAAGAAAATTTACCCAAAAAACCCACAAAAAATACTAAAGTAATAAATCAACTGGGTGAAAATGAATGGAAAATGAATTACTATAATGAATAAAAATGAGAAAATGAACAAAAATAAACAAAGATAATAAAGCAATCCAGGAAGTTTGGAATCGTTATTTAATAATTTAATAAATGGACAAAAATGCACAAAAAATGAACTAAATAATCTAAAAAGTAAGCAGAAATGAGCAAAAATCAACAACATAACCAATAAATGTACCAAAATAATTAATAAAATAACAAAAACTTTTAAATAATCAATAAAATGAACTAATAAATTAATTAAATTGATAAAAATCAGCAAAATAACCAGAGCTGTGTAGCACTCAAGTACTTCTTTACATGAGGAAGTTTTTCAAATAGATGTACTTCTCAGAGTAGCCATTTCTCAGACTACTTTGTACTGTTGCTCAGTTACATTTAAGATGAAAAATCTACTTCGACTCAGTTCAGTGAATAGAAGTTAAAAAAGATATTTAGTTAGATAGATAAAAAATAATCAATTACATGTAAAAAAAAAGGTTAAGTAAAGTAAAATATTAAAATGAATAAAGAAATAGAAATGTAGAAATAATCACAACATTTTAAAAAATTACAAAATTAAATCAATAATTTAAAATCATAATCAAGAAAACCGAAGCTGAATAAAATAAATTATAAAATGAGGATACATAATAAGCACAACCAAAACAAGCAAAAATGAAGAAAATAATTAACTATCTTAACAAAAATAACAAAGAAATTGAACAGAAAATCTATGAGCAAAATTATGAACATAATTAAGTAAGTTGACTGACACTGAACAGAAAACAAAAATATGCAAGAGTATGAGTAAAACTGAACAAATTGAGCAAAAACATTACTAAAAACATCTCAAAAATTAATCGAGTGAGCTTTAAAAAAAGTAACTAAAAGTGTACAAAAATATGATCAATATTTGAGGCTGAAATGAGTTTTTACGAGATTTTACTTTTACTCAAGTACTTATGTTGATGAGTACTTCTGCTTCTAGTTGAGTCACTACAATCAGAAAGCAACAGTACTTTTATTTTGCCTGTTTCTGTATATTCTACACAACACTCTATACTCTGCACAACACTGAAAATGAGAAACAAATGAACACGAAAGAATAAAATAAAATAACCAAATCTGTGTTTTTGCTGATCTCTGGTGTAGGTGGTCCTGAAAAAAACTACTGATCCTACAGGAAGACATGCAGCATGACTGTCCAACTATTCTTTGTCTTAAAAAGCAGCTGCATTATGTTCATTGTCTAAATGATTCAAGTCTCCTTTAATTTTGTCTGCAGTCTTAACTGACATACAATATCAGCCTCCAACCGCTCGTGTTCAACTCACACACTTAGTGTACTAAGGCGTGTACGCTGGGCAAAAGCGACAACTTTAACCTCAACATTTACCTAGACAGTTTACATTAAGATTTGAAGTTGTCTCCCATGATTTGTCTTATCAGAAGCCTTTTTACACCCTGTATTGTCAAGAGGCGAGTAGACGAGATAGGGACGTCAACGCCTGTGGCAATGCCCATCCTGCAGATAAAGTCAAAGTGGACTCAGAGCAGTGGCTTCGTTTCGTGTGGACTCGGACGAGGGGGAAGAGAAAGTGATGAGCTGCTTTCAGGTGTGAGGCTGAGGGGTTTGTTACGACTTATCGAGGCAAGTCTCTCCACCCTTTCCCATAGAAAATGGGAGAGTTGTCAGGACAAATAACAATTTTTTTTTTTAAATCTCATAAATTAATAAAATGATTGAGAACGTGATCAATAATGAAACAAAAATATCCATAAAATCAACAAGTTTGAACAAAGTAGTCACATGAACAACGAAAATAAGTGAAATACAAGCACAATTAAGAGAAAACTGAACGCAGGAATCCACAAAATGAATCAAATTCACAGAAATGACAAAAATCATAAATCGACTGAATGAAAATGAATTTAAAAATGATCAAGATAATCTATGAAGTAGTCAAATGAAGAAAATAATCAAATGGTGAAAAATACTGAATATAATTATCCAGACAATTAATAATACAGTATTCCCAAAAAATGAACAAAATAATAAACAAAATGCACAGAAAGAAATCAAAAACACACAAAATTATCCACAAAATGAACAAAAATAAACAAAGTAAGCAAGTGAATGAACAAAACTGAATAAAATGATGTGTTGCCAGTTGAAATTTTTATCATATGTCATGTGATACATATTTTTATATCTCTACACACCACACATTTTTTCTTTGTGTCCAAAAATGTCTCTTTAGCCTGTAAACGTCGCTGACCCTCAGCGCACACCAAAGAGTACACGCTGCAAAATCATACTGTGTACTGTGTAGGGAACTTTTTGAAGTGTTTAAGTTCAGCTATGACTAAAAATAATTCCACTGCAATGCTGACATCTAGTGGAAAAATCACCTGCGTACACGCATCTGAAACCAATGCTTTAACTATACCTTAATAAATCTTATTAAATCTTTTTTACATCTATTTGTCCAATTTCTTTCTTCTCAATTGCACACATGAGCATTAAAAGCTATGTAGGACATCAGGAAAAGATTCATGGAAAACACCGTGAAGTAATGAACATGTGAGTCGTTCAGTATTTTCATATTGCATGATGTTAGTGTGGCTGCGTTGTGTCAACTGCCGGGAGTCTGACCTCGGCCTATGATGCACGGCAATGACAAGACTCAGTTGTCGGACGTGACTCGGTGTTAATGGCATCCTACTGAATGACCTCAGCATCACAGTGAGGTCAGCGTGGGCAGCAGAGGTGCCATGATACCCTGCTGTTTGCTCAGAGGGAGGGAAAAGCTCACTGGGCAAACTTTCTCATGGCAAGAAAGAAGCATATGGTCATTTTGGAAAAGCGTGTTTATTTGGAATCAATAAGTACGGTACACTTCCAGTCAAAAGTTTAGACACACCTTCACCTTTGATTTTTCTTATGTCTTATTACAATTATTTTTGAACATCAAACTGTGAAAGGACATGTATGGAATTATGTAGTGAAACAAAAAAATGTTAAACAACCCAGAACATGTTTTATATGAGTCGCCAGTTGTAAATTCATAATAATTAAAAAATTAAGGCAAAAAGCAAAGCAAGTGTACTAATACAGTGAATGTTTTGACTTACAATGAAGAAAATAATCAAGAAAAAGAAGCAACATGAAAAACCAAAGGTGCATAATAGTAAAGAACATTTTAAAAAGTGGACAAAAGCAGAAGAAAAATTAACAAAACAATCAAAAAATGAAAGAAAGTTCAACAAAATCGGAAGAAAACTGAACAAAAGCAGAGGAAAAATTAACAAAACAATCAAGAAAATGACCCAAGTTAGATGCAAAAAGGAGAAAAAGGAGAAAAATGAACAAAAATAAACAAAATAATCAGATAAACTAAACAAGTAACAACATTCAAAAATTTGCAAAGAAAACAACAAAAAAGATAAATTAACAAAATAATTAAGTAAATGGTCCAAATTAGATGCAAAAAGAAGAAAAATTAAACAGTCAAGAAATTGCTTTCAAATATGAGCAACAACCAAAACTTTCAAATTGTGTGACTGAGTTATATTTTTCATACTTTAACAAATAGTATCTAAAGCATAATTCAGATTGTATTTCGCTAAACTGATCTGCCCTGATCGACATTATTTAATCATTTTGAACAACTACCTCATTTAAGATATGTGACATTATTTTAAAGATTGTTTGGAATGAGGCAGAAAATGTCATAAGCCAAGTTTTTAAATAATTCATGCATGAAAGGGCAAAGGAAATGATGGACTGTCTTTTACATTTACTTCACTGTTTCTTGCCATAATATGAATTTGTACAGTAGATGTAGTACCACTAAAAGAATTACTGACTGACTGATTCACTCCCAATCAGGTACACCTGTGACTTGAAATCCAGACGACAACCTTGTGAATCTAATGAGAGTATAAAATTGTGCTTTTGGGATGTTTCCAGCATTAATGTACAATGTTGAACATAAAAAAAAGAATTTGTGTCCAAACATGTGCATACAACTTGTTTTTATTTGGTTTAACAGACCTCATTCTTTGCCCAGATATTAAGTAACTTGTTGAACTGTATGATTGACACATTCTGGCAGATTCTCTCGAGACACATTCAGCTGCCATGAGCTGAACAGGCATCGTATTGTTTTCAGGTATTCAACACTCTTGCTAAACGGTGTCAGTGCCAATGCTGACAGCTACTGTGGAGAAAAATATCCAATTCAGAGCTGCTCAAACGTCGTGCTTAATGCCTCCATGTTCCAGATTTCTTATTCTGCAGCTACATGTAACCACTGGCTTTACTGGGTGTATCTTTTCAGTTATTACCTAGGAGGTTATGATCACTGCTGTTTGTCTGTCTGTCAGCCAGCTTACACAAAAACTACTCTAATGGTTTTCATGAAACCTGGGAGATGGGTCGAACAGTGTGAAGTTTTTAGAGGAATCTTTTTGCAGAAAAGGAATAGAATCTGCACAGTTATATCTTCATTAGTGTCTAACCACCTGAGAACAAGAATCAATTTGTCCCTGTCCAGAGTCCACTGTGTTTCTACAGGAACTTAGAGCACATAATCCACAAAACATTGAGTCTGGTGAGAGACTTCACATTTTTCTAATCCCCTTGGATGAATCACAGGAGGTTAGGAGAATTGAGTGTTTTGCAGTCTGGAACGTCACTGCTGGTACCACAAAATCCTATACACTGTACCTTTCAAGGATGCACTCTTTATTCAAGGAGACATAGCATGCATTTTCTGGTGTTATATTTTAAGCTTCTGGACCCTAAAGATGAAATAAATGTATGAAAATCTGTTTCTGTATTTTTTTAATATGCTCATTTATTTTCCCTTCTCTGAGCTTTAGCTGAAAAAATCTTTTGTTGGGGGGGGGGGGGGGGGGGGGGGGGGGGGGGGGGGGGGGGGGGGG